>JANJGN010001082.1:0-197886 GCA_026770705.1 Isurus oxyrinchus
GCGTGCTGTCTCACTCTCGCTCTCGCGCTCTGTCTCTCTCTCTCGTGCTCTGTTTCTCTCTCGCTTTCACGCTCTGTCTCTCTCTCTCTTTCTCGTGCTCTGTCTCTCTCACTCAATCTCTCCTTCTCGCGCTCTGTCTCTTGTTTCGCGCTCAGTCTCTCTCTCTCTCGTGCTCTGTCTCTCTCGCTTTCGCGCTCTGTCTCTCTCTCTCTCGTGCTCTGTCTCTCTCACTCAATCTCTCCTTCTCGCGCTCTGTCTCTCTCTCTCTCCTTCTTGCGTTCTGTCTCTCTCTCGCGCTCTGTCTCTCTCTCTCTCGTGCTCTGTCTCTCTCTCCCTCGCTTTCGCGCTCCGTCTCTCTCTCTCTCTCTCATGCTCTGTCTCTCTCACTCTCTCTCTCCTTCTCACGCTCTGTCTCTCTCTCTCACTCTCGCGTTCTGTCTCTCTCTCTCTCGTGCTCTGTCTGTCTCTCTCTCACTCTCGCGCTCTGTCTCTCTCTCTTGCTCTCGCAATCTGTCTCTCTCTCTCTCGCTCTTGTGCTCTGTCTTTCTCTCTCTCTCGCTCCCGCGCTCTTTGCCTCTCTATCTCGCTCTCAAGCTCTGTCTCTCTCTCTCTCTTGCTCTCGCGCTTTGTCTCTCTCTCTCTCTCACTCTCGTGCTCTGTCTCTCTCTCTCTCGCTCTCGCGCTCTGTCTCTCTCTCTCTTACTCTCACGCTCTGTCTCTCACTCTCACTCTTGCGCTCTGTCTCTCTCTCTCTTGCTCTCGCGGTCTGTCTCTCTCTCTCTCTCTCTTACTCTCCCGCTCTGTCTCTCTCTCTCGCTCTCATGCTCTGTCTTTCCCTCTCTCGCTCTCACGTTCTGTCTCTGTCTCTCTCACTCTCATGCTCTGTCTCTCTCTCTCATGCTCTCGCGATCTGTCTCTCTCTCTCTCGCTCTCGCGCTCTATGTCTCTCTCTCGCTCTCATGCTGGATCATTCTTTCTCTCGCTCTCACGCTCTGTCTCTCTCTCTCTCGCTCTCTGTCTCTCTCTCACTCTCGCGTGCTGTCTCACTCTCTCTCACTTTCGAGCTCTGTCTCTCCCTCTCTCTCTCGTGCTCTGTCTCTCTCCGTCTGTCTCTCTGACTCTCTCGTGCTCTGTCTCTCTCTCTCGCTCTCGCGTTCTGTCTCTCTTTCTCTCTCTCTCTCTCGTGATCTGTCTCTCTCACGCTCTCTCTCCTTCTCGCGCTCTGTCTCTCTGTCTCTCCTTCTCGTGTTCTGTCTCCATCTTTCTCACACTCTGTCTCTCTCTCTGTCTCGCGCTCTGTCACTCTCTCTCTTGCTCTCGCGCTCTGTCTCTCTCTCTCTCTCTCTCGCGCTCTCTCTCTCTCTCGCGCTCTGTCTCTCTCGCTCTCGTGCTCTGTCTCTCTCTCTCTCACACTCTGTCTCTCCTCTCGCACTCTCTCCCTCTCTCTCTCGCGCTCTGTCTCTCTCTCTCTTGCTCTCGCGCTCTGTCTCTCTCTCTCTCTCGCACTCATGCTCTGTCTCTCTCTCTCACTCTCGCGCTCTGTCTCTCTGTCTCGCTCTCGTGCTGGATCATTCTTTCTCGCTCTCGCACTCTGTCTCTCTTTCTCTCGCTCTTGCGTGCTGTCTCACTCTCGCGCTCTGTCTCTCCCTCTCTCTCTCGCGCTCTGTCTCTCTCTCTCTCGTGCGCTGTCTCTCTCTCTCTCTCGTGCTCTGTCTCACTCTCTCTTGCTTTCGCGCTCTGTCTCTCTCTCTCTCTCTCTTGCTCTGCCTCTCTCTCTCACTCTCTCCTTCTCGCGCTCTGTCTCTCTCTCTCTCCTTGCGTTCTGTCTCTCTCTCTCTCGCAATCTGTCTCTCTCGCTCTCGCGCTCTGTCTCTCTCACTCTCTCTCACTCTCGCGCTCTCTCTCTCACTCTCGCGCTGTCTCTCTCTCTCTCACACTCTGTCTCTCCTCTCGCACTCTCTCCCTCTCTCTCTCACGCTCTGTCTATCTCTCTCTCTCTCTCTCGTGCTCTGTCTCACTCTCTCTTGCTTTCGCGCTCTGTCTCTCTCTCTCTCTCTCTTGCTCTGCCTCTCTCTCTCACTCTCTCCTCGCGCTCTGTCTCTCTCTCTCTCCTTGCGTTCTGTCTCTCTCTCTCTCGCAATCTGTCTCTCTCGCTCTCGCGCTCTGTCTCTCTCACTCTCTCTCACTCTCGCGCTCTCTCTCTCACTCTCGCGCTGTCTCTCTCTCTCTCACACTCTGTCTCTCCTCTCGCACTCTCTCCCTCTCTCTCTCGCGCTCTGTCTATCTCTCTCTTGCTCTCGCGCTCTGTCTCTCACTCTCATGCTCTCACGATCTGTCCCTCTCTCTCTCGCTCTCACGCTCTATGTCTCTCTCTCGCTCTCGTGCTGGATCATTCTTTCTCTCGCTCTCACGCTCTGTCTCTGTCTCTCTCGCTCTCGCGCTCTGTCTCTCTCGCTCTCGCGTGCTGTCTCACTCTCTCACTTTCGTGCTCTGTCTCTCCCTCTCTCTCTCTCGCGCTCTGTCTCTCTCTGTCTGTCCCTCTGACTCTCTCGTGCTCTGTCTCTCTCTCTCGCTCTCGCGTTCTGTCTCTCTCTCTCTCTCTCTCGTGATCTGTCTCTCTCACTCTCTCTCTCCTTCTTGCGCTCTGTCTCTCTCTCTCTCCTTCTCGTGTTCTGTCTCCATCTCTCTCACACTCTGTCTCTCTCTCTCTCGCACTCTGTCACTCTCTCTCTTGGTCTCGTGCTCTGTCTCTCTCTCTCACTCAAGTGCTCTCTCTCTCTCTCTCACTCTTGCGCTCTGTCTCGCTCTCTCTCTTGGTATCGCGCTCTGTCTCTCTCTCTCTCACTCTTGCGCTCTGTCTCTCTCTCTCTCGCTCTCGCGGTCTGTCTCTCTCTCTCTCTCTCTCACTCTCCCGCTCTGTCTCTCTCTCTCACTCTCGCGCTCTGTCTTTCCCTCTCTCGCTCTCACGCTCTGTCTCTGTCTCTCTCTCTCTCGCGCTCTGTCTCTCTCTCTCTCGCACTCTGTCTCTCTCGCTCTCGCGCTCTGTCTTTCCCTCTCTCGCTCTCACGCTCTGTCTCTGTCTCTCTCTCTCTCGCGCTCTGTCTCTCTCTCTCTCGCACTCTGTCTCTCTCTCTCTCGTGCTCTGTCTCTCTCGCTTTCGCGCTCTGTCTCTCTCTCTCTCTCGTGCTCTGTCTCTCTCACTCAATCTCTCCTTCTCGCGCTCTGTCTCTCTCTCTCTCCTTCTTGCGTTCTGTCTCTCTCTCGCGCTCTGTCTCTCTCTCTCTCGTGCTCTGTCTCTCTCTCCCTCGCTTTCGCGCTCCGTCTCTCTCTCTCTCTCTCATGCTCTGTCTCTCTCACTCTCTCTCTCCTTCTCACGCTCTGTCTCTCTCTCTCACTCTCGCGTTCTGTCTCTCTCTCTTTCGCTCTCGCGCTCTGTCTCTCTCTCTCTTACTCTCACGCTCTGTCTCTCACTCTCACTCTTGCGCTCTGTCTCTCTCTCTCTCGCTCTCGCGGTCTGTCTCTCTCTCTCGCTCTCATGCTCTGTCTTTCCCTCTCTCGCTCTCACGTTCTGTCTCTGTCTCTCTCACTCTCATGCTCTGTCTCTCTCTCTCATGCTCTCGCGATCTGTCTCTCTCTCTCTCGCTCTCGCGCTCTATGTCTCTCTCTCGCTCTCATGCTGGATCATTCTTTCTCTCGCTCTCACGCTCTGTCTCTCTCTCTCTCACTCTCTGTCTCTCTCTCACTCTCGCGTGCTGTCTCACTCTCTCTCACTTTCGAGCTCTGTCTCTCCCTCTCTCTCTCGTGCTCTGTCTCTCTCTGTCTGTCTCTGACTCTCTCGTGCTCTGTCTCTCTCTCTCGCTCTCGTGTTCTGTCTCTCTCTCTCTCTCTCTCGTGATCTGTCTCTCTCACGCTCTCTCTCCTTCTCGCGCTCTGTCTCTCTCTCTCTCCTTCTCGTGTTCTGTCTCCATCTTTCTCACACTCTGTCTCTCTCTCTGTCTCGCGCTCTGTCACTCTCTCTCTTGCTCTCGCGCTCTGTCTCTCTCTCTCTCTCTCTCCGCGCTCTCTCTCTCTCTCGCTCTCGCGCTCTGTCTCTCTCGCTCTCGTGCTCTGTCTCTCTCTCTCTCACACTCTGTCTCTCCTCTCGCACTCTCTCCCTCTCTCTCTCGCGCTCTGTCTCTCTCTCTCTCTTGCTCTCACGCTCTGTCTCTCTCTCTCTCGCACTCATGCTCTGTCTCTCTCTCTCGCTCTCGCGCTCTGTCTCTCTGTCTCGCTCTCGTGCTGGATCATTCTTTCTCGCTCTCGCACTCTGTCTCTCCTTCTCTCGCTCTTACGTGCTGTCTCACTCTCGCGCTCTGTCTCTCCCTCTCTCTCGCGCTCAGTCTCTTGCGCTCTGTCTCTCTCTCTCTCTCGTGCTCTGCCTCTCTCTCTCACTCTCTCCTTCTCGCGCTCTGTCTCTCTCTCTCTCCTTGCGTTCTGCCTCTCTCTCTCTCGCAATCTGTCTCTCTCGCTCTCGCGCTCTGTCTCTCTCACTCTCTCTCACTCTCGCGCTCTCTCTCTCGCTCTCGCGCTGTCTCTCTCTCTCTCACACTCTGTCTCTCCTCTCGCACTCTCTCCCTCTCTCTCTCGCGCTCTGTCTCTCTCTCTCTTGCTCTCGCGCTCTGTCTCTCACTCTCTCGCACTCATGCTCTGTCTCTCTCTCTCGCTCTCGCGCTCTGTCTCTCTCTCTCTTGCTCTTGTGCTCTGTCTCTCTCTCTCGCTCTCGCGCTCTGTCTCTCTCTCTCGCTCTCGTGCTGGATCATTCTTTTTCTCGCTCTCGTGCTCTGTCTCTCCCTCTCTCACTCTCGCGCTCTGTCTCTCTCTCTCTCGCTCTCGCGTGCTGTCTCACTCTCGCTCTCGCGCTCTGTCTCTCTTTTTCGTGCTCTGTCTCTCTCTCTCTCTCGTGCTCTGTCTCACTCTCTCTTGCTTTCGCGCTCTGTCTCTCTCTCTCTCTCTCGTGCTCTGCCTCTCTCTCTCACTCTCTCCTTCTCGCGTTCTGTCTCTCTCTCTCTCCTTGCGTTCTGTCTCTCTCTCTCTCGCAATCTGTCTCACTCGCTCTCGCGCTCTGTCTCTCTCACTCTCTCTCACTCTTGCGCTCTCTCTCTCGCTCTCGCGCTGTCTCTCTCTCTCTCACACTCTGTCTCTCCTCTCGCACTCTCTCCCTCTCTCTCTCGCGCTCTGTCTCTCTCTCTCTTGCTCTCGCGCTCTGTCTTTCACTCTCTCGCACTCATGCTCTGTCTCTCTCTCTCGCTCTCGCGCTCTGTCTCTCTCTCTCGCACTCTGTCTCTCTCTCTCACGCGCTCTGTCTCTCTCTCTCTTGCTCTCGCGCTCTGTCTCTCTCTCTCGCTCTCGCGCTCTGTCTCTCTCTCTCGCTCTCGTGCTGGATCATTCTTTCTCTCGCTCTCGTGCTCTGTCTCTCCCTCTCTCACTCTCGCGCTCTGTCTCTCTCTCTCTCGCTCTCGCGTGCTGTCTCACTCTCGCTCTCGCGCTCTGTCTCTCTCTTTCGTGCTCTGTCTCTCTCTCTCTCGCTTTCCCGCCCTGTCTCTCTCTCTCTCTCTCTCTCACACGTGCTCTGTCTCTCTCATTCAATCTCTCCTTCTCGCGCTCTGTCTCTCTCTCTCACGCTCTGTCTCTCTCTCTCTCGTGCTCTGTCTCTCTCTGTCTCGCTTTCGCGCTCTATCTCTCTCTCTCTCTCTCGTGCACTGTCTCTCTCACTCAATCTCTCCTTCTCGCGCTCTATCTCTCTCTCTCTCCTTCTTGCGTTCTGTCTCTCTCTCGCGCTCTGTCTCTCTCTCTCTCTCGCTCTCGCACTCTCTCTCTCTTGCTCTCATGCTCTGTCTCTCTCTCACGTGCTCTGTCTCTCTCTCTTGCTTTCCCGCTCTGTCTCTCTCTCTCTCTCTCTCATGCTCTGTCTCTCTCAGTCTCTCTCTCCTTCTCATGCTCTGTCTCTCTCTCTCACTCTCGTGTTCTGTCTCTCTCTCTTTTGTGCTCTGTCTCTCTCTCACTCACACTCGCGCTCTGTCTCTCTCTCTCTCGCTCTCGCGCTCTGTCTCTCTCCCTCTTACTCTCACGCTCTGTCTCTCTCTCTCACTCTTGCGCTCTGTCTCTCTCTCTCTCGCTCTCGCGATCTGTCTCTCTCTCTCTCTCACTCTCCCGCTCTGTCTCTCTCTCTCGCTCTCGTGCTCTGTCTTTCCCTCTCTCGCTCTCACGCTCTGTCTCTGTCTCTCTCACTCTCATGCTCTGTCTCTCTCTCTCATGCTCTCACGATCTGTCTCTCTCTCTCTCGCTCTCACGCTCTATGTCTCTCTCTCGCTCTCGTGCTGGATCATTCTTTCTCTCGCTCTCACGCTCTGTCTCTGTCTCTCTCGCTCTCGCGCTCTGTCTCTCTCGCTCTCGCGTGCTGTCTCACTCTCTCTCACTTTCGTGCTCTGTCTCTCCCTCTCTCTCTCTCGCGCTCTGTCTCTCTCTGTCTGTCTCTCTGACTCTCTCGTGCTCTGTCTCTCTCTCTCGCTCTCGCGTTCTGTCTCTCTCTCTCTCTCTCGTGATCTGTCTCTCTCACTCTCTCTCTCCTTCTCGTGTTCTGTCTCCATCTCTCTCACACTCTGTCTCTCTCTCTCTCGCACTCTGTCACTCTCTCTCTTGCTCTCGTGCTCTGTCTCTCTCTCTCACTCAAGCGCTCTCTCTCTCTCTCTCACTCTTGCGCTCTGTCTCTCTCTCTCTCTAGGTATCGCGCTCTGTCTCTCTCTCTCACTCTTGCGCTCTGTCTCTCTCTCTCTCGCTCTCGCGGTCTGTCTCTCTCTCTCTCTCTCTCTCACTCTCCCGCTCTGTCTCTCTCTCTCGCTCTCGCGCTCTGTCTTTCCCTCTCTCGCTCTCACGCTCTGTCTCTGTCTCTCTCTCTCTCGCGCTCTGTCTCTCTCTCTCTCGCACTCTGTCTCTCTCGCTCTCGCGCTCTGTCTCTCTCTCTCTCACGCTCTGTCTCTGTCTCTCTCACTCTCATGCTCTGTCTCTCTCTCTCATGCTCTCACGATCTGTCTCTCTCTCTCTCGCTCTCACGCTCTATGTCTCTCTCTCGCTCTCGTGCTGGATCATTCTTTCTCTCGCTCTCATGCTCTGTCTCTGTCTCTCTCGCTCTCGCGTGCTGTCTCACTCTCTCTCACTTTCGTGCTCTGTCTCTCCCTCTCTCTCTCTCGCGCTCTGTCTCTCTCTGTCTGTCTCTCTGACTCTCTCGTGCTCTGTCTCTCTCTCTCGCTCTCGCGTTCTGTCTGTCTCTCTCTCTCTCTCTCGTGATCTGTCTCTCTCACTCTCTCTCTCCTTCTTGCGCTCTGTCTCTCTCTCTCTCCTTCTCGTGTTCTGTCTCCATCTCGCTCACACTCTGTCTCTCTCTCTCTCGCACTCTGTCGCTCTCTCTCTTGCTCTCGTGCTCTGTCTCTCTCTCTCACTCAAGCGCTCTCTCTCTCTCTCTCACTCTTGCGCTCTGTTTCTCTCTCTCTCTTGGTCTCGCGCTCTGTCTCTCTCTCTCTCGCTCTCGCGGTCTGTCTGTCTCTCTCTCTCTCTCACTCTCCCGCTCTGTCTCTCTCTCTCGCTCTCGTGCTCTGTCTTTCCCTCTCTCGCTCTCACGCTCTGTCTCTGTCTCTCTCTCTCTCGCGCTCTGTCTCTCTCTCTCTCCCACTCTGTCTCTCTCGCTCTCGCGCTCTGTCTCTCTCTCTCTCACGCTCTAGTCTCTCTCTCTCTTGCTCTCGCGCTCTGTCTCTCTCTCTCGTTCTCGCGCTCTGTCACTCTCTCCCGCTCTCGTGCTGGATCATTCTTTCTCTCGCTCTCGTGCTCTGTCTCTCTCTCTCTCACTCTCGCGCTCTGTCTCTCTCTCTCGTGCTCTGTCTCTCTCTCGCTTTCGCGCTCTGTCTCTCTCTCTCTCTCTCTCTCTCTCGTGCTCTGTCTCTCTCACTCAAACTCCTTCTCGCGCTCTGTCTCTCTGTCTCGCGCTCTGTCTCTCTCTCTCTCGTGCTCTGTCTCTCTCTCTCTCGCTTTCGCGCTCTGTCTCTCTCTCTCTCTCTCTCTCTCTCTCGTGCTCTGTCTCTCTCACTCATTCTCTCCTTCTCGCGCTCTGTCTCTCTCTCTCTCCTTGCGTTCAGTCTCTCTCTCGCGCTCTTACTCTCTCTCTCTCGCTCTCGCGCTCTCTCTCTCTCGCTCTCGCGCTCTGTCTCTCTCTCTCTCGCGCTCTGTCTCTCTCTCTCTCTCATGCTCTGTCTGTCTCACTCTCTCTCTCCTTCTCACGCTCTGTCTCTCTCTCTCACTCTTGCGTTCTGTCTCTCTCTCTCTCGTGCTCTGTCTGTCTCTCTCTCACTCTCGCGCTCTGTCTCTCTCTCTCTCTTGCTCTCACGCTCTCTCTCTCTCGCTCTCGCACTCTGTCTCTTTCTCTCTTGCTCTCGCAATCTGTCTCTCTCTCTCTCGCTCTTGTGCTCTGTCTCTATCTCTCTCTCGCTCTCGTGCTCTGTGCCTCTCTGTCTCGCTCTCAAGCTCTGTCTCTCTCTCTCTCTCCTGCTCTCGCGCTCTGTCTCTCTCTCTCTTATTCTCACGCTCTGTCTCTCTCTCTCACTCTCGCGCTCTGTCTCTCTCTCTCTCGCTCTCGCGCTCTGTCTCTCTCTCTCTCTTATTCTCACGCTCTGTCTCTCTCTCTCACTCTTGCGCTCTGTATCTCACTCACTCTCCCGCTCTGTCTCTCTCTCTCACTCTCATGCTCTGTCTTTCCCTCTCTCGCTCTCACGCTCTGTCTCTGTCTCTCTCACTCTCATGCTCTGTCTCTCTCTCTCGCTCTCGCGCTCTATGTCTCTCTCTCGCTCTCGTGCTGGATCATCCTTTCTCTCGCTCTCACGCTCTGTCTCTCTCTCTGTCGCTCTCTCTCTCTCTCTCTCGCTCTCGCGTGCTGTCTCACTCTCTCTCACTTTCGTGCTCTGTCTCTCCCTCTCTCTCTCGCGCTCTGTCTGTCTCTGTCTGTCTCTCTGACTCTCTCGTGCTCTGTCTCTCTCTCTCGCTCTCGCATTCTGTCTCTCTCTCTCTCTCTCTCGTGATCTGTCTCTCTCACTCTCTCTCTCCTTCTCGCGCTCTGTCTCTCTCTCTCTCCTTCTCGTGTTCTGTCTCCATCTCTCTCACACTCTGTCTCTCTCTCTCTCGCGCTCTGTCACTCTCTCTCTTGCTCTCACGCTCTGTCTCTGTCTCTCTCTCTCGCGCGCTCTGTCTCTATCTCTCTCGCACTCTGTCTCTCTCTCTCGCACTCTGTCTCTCTCGCTCTCGCGCTCTGTCTCTCTCTCTTGCTCTCGCGCTCTGTCTCTCTCTCTCGCTCTCGCGCTCTGTCTCTCTCTCTCGCTCTCGTGCTGGATCATTCCTTCTCTCGCTCTCGCGCTCTGTCTCTCTCTCTCTCACTCTCGCGCTCTGTCTCTCTCTCTCGCTCTCGCGTGCTGTCTCACTCTCGCTCTCGCGCTCTGTCTCTCTCTCTCGTGCTCTGTCTCTCTCTCGCTTTCGCGCTCTGTCTCTCTCTCTCTTTCTCGTGCTCTGTCTCTCTCACTCAATCTCTCCTTCTCGCGCTCTGTCTCTCTGTCTCGCGCTCTGTCTCTCTCTCTCTCGTGCTCTGTCTCTCTCGCTTTCGCGCTCTGTCTCTCTCTCTCTCTCGTGCTCTGTCTCTCTCACTCAATCTCTCCTTCTCGCGCTCTGTCTCTCTCTCTCTCTCCTTCTTGCGTTCTGTCTCTCTCTCGCGCTCTGTCTCTCTCTCTCTCGTGCTCTGTCTCTCTCTCCCTCGCTTTCGCGCTCCGTCTCTCTCTCTCTCTCTCATGCTCTGTCTCTCTCACTCTCTCTCTCCTTCTCACGCTCTGTCTCTCTCTCTCACTCTTGCGCTCTGTCTCTCTCTCTCTCGCTCTCGCGGTCTGTCTCTCTCTCTCTCTCTCTCTCACTCTCCCGCTCTGTCTCTCTCTCTCGCTCTCGCGCTCTGTCTTTCCCTCTCTCGCTCTCACGCTCTGTCTCTGTCTCTCTCTCTCTCGCGCTCTGTCTCTCTCTCTCTCGCACTCTGTCTCTCTCGCTCTCGCGCTCTGTCTCTCTCTCTCTCACGCTCTGTCTCTGTCTCTCTCACTCTCATGCTCTGTCTCTCTCTCTCATGCTCTCACGATCTGTCTCTCTCTCTCTCGCTCTCACGCTCTATGTCTCTCTCTCGCTCTCGTGCTGGATCATTCTTTCTCTCGCTCTCATGCTCTGTCTCTGTCTCTGTCGCTCTCGCGTGCTGTCTCACTCTCTCTCACTTTCGTGCTCTGTCTCTCCCTCTCTCTCTCTTGCGCTCTGTCTCTCTCTGTCGGTCTCTCTGACTCTCTCGTGCTCTGTCTCTCTCTCTCGCTCTCGCGTTCTGTCTGTCTCTCTCTCTCTCTCTCGTGATCTGTCTCTCTCACTCTCTCTCTCCTTCTTGCGCTCTGTCTCTCTCTCTCTCCTTCTCGTGTTCTGTCTCCATCTCGCTCACACTCTGTCTCTCTCTCTCTCGCACTCTGTCGCTCTCTCTCTTGCTCTCGTGCTCTGTCTCTCTCTCTCACTCAAGCGCTCTCTCTCTCTCTCTCACTCTTGCGCTCTGTCTCTCTCTCTCTCGCTCTCGCGCTCTGTCTCTCTCTCTCTCGCTCTCGCGGTCTGTCTGTCTCTCTCTCTCTCTCACTCTCCCGCTCTGTCTCTCTCTCTCGCTCTCGTGCTCTGTCTTTCCCTCTCTCGCTCTCACGCTCTGTCTCTGTCTCTCTCTCTCTCGCGCTCTGTCTCTCTCTCTCTCCCACTCTGTCTCTCTTGCTCTCGCGCTCTGTCTCTCTCTCTCTCACGCTCTAGTCTCTCTCTCTCTTGCTCTCGCGCTCTGTCTCTCTCTCTCGTTCTCGCGCTCTGTCACTCTCTCCCGCTCTCGTGCTGGATCATTCTTACTCTCGCTCTCGTGCTCTGTCTCTCTCTCTCACTCTCGCGCTCTGTCTCTCTCTCACTCTCGCGTGCTGTCTCACTCTCGCTCTCGCGCTCTGTCTCTCTCTCTCGTGCTCTGTCTCTCTCTCTCTCGCTTTCGCGCTCTGTCTCTCTCTCACGTGCTCTGTCTCTCTCTCTCGCTTTCCCGCTCTGTCTCTCTCTCTCTCTCTCATGCTCTGTCTCTCTCAGTCTCTCTCTCCTTCTCATGCTCTGTCTCTCTCTCTCACTCTCGTGTTCTGTCTCTCTCTCTTTCGTGCTCTGTCTCTCTCTCACTCACACTCGCGCTCTGTCTCTCTCTCTCTTGCTCTCGCGCTCTGTCTCTCTCTCTCTTACTCTCACGCTCTGTCTCTCTCTCTCACTCTTGCGCTCTGTCTCTCTCTCTCTCGCTCTCGCGATCTGTCTCTCTCCCTCTCTCACTCTCCCGCTCTGTCTCTCTCTCTCGCTCTCGTGCTCTGTCTTTCCCTCTCTCGCTCTCACGCTCTGTCTCTGTCTCTCTCACTCTCATGCTCTGTCTCTCTCCCTCATGCTCTCGCGATCTGTCTCTCTCTCTCTCGCTCTCACGCTCTATGTCTCTCTCTCGCTCTCGTGCTGGATCATTCTTTCTCTTGCTCTCACGCTCTGTCTCTGTCTCTCTCGCTCTCGCGCTCTGTCTCTCTCGCTCTCGCGTGCTGTCTCACTCTCTCTCAATTTCGTGCTCTGTCTCTCCCTCTCTCTCTCGCGCTCTGTCTCTCTCTGTCTGTCTCTCTGACTCTCTCGTGCTCTGTCTCTCTCTCTCGCTCTCGCATTCTGTCTCTCTCTCTCTCTCTCTCGTGATCTGTCTCTCTCACTCTCTCTCTCCTTCTTGCGCTCTGTCTCTCTCTCTCTCCTTCTCGTGTTCTGTCTCCATCTCGCTCACACTCTGTCTCTCCCTCTCTCGCACTCTGTCACTCTCTCTCTTGCTCTCGTGCTCTGTCTCTCTCTCTCACTCAAGCGCTCTCTCTCTCTCTCTCACTCTTGCGCTCTGTCTCTCTCTCTCTTGGTATCGCGCTCTGTCTCTCTCTCTCTCTCTTGCGCTCTGTCTCTCTCTCTCTCGCTCTCGCGGTCTGTCTCTCTCTCTCTCTCTCTCACTCTCCCGCTCTGTCTCTCTCTCGCGCTCTGCTCTGTCTTTCCCTCTCTCGCTCTCACGCTCTGTCTCTGTCTCTCTCTCTCTCGCACTCTGTCTCTCTCTCTCTCGCACTCTGTCTCTCTCGCTCTCGCGCTCTGTCTCTCTCTCTCTCTCGCGCTGTCTCTCTCTCTCTTGCTCTCGTGCTCTGTCTCTCTCTCTCGTTCTCGCGCTCTGTCACTCTCTCCCGCTCTCGTGCTGGATCATTCTTACTCTCGCTCTCTCGCTCTGTCTCTCTCTCACTCTCGCGCTCTGTCTCTCTCTCGCTCTCGCGTGCTGTCTCACTCTCGCTCTCTCGCTCTGTCTCTCTCTCTCGTGCTCTGTCTCTCTCTCTCGCGCTCTGTCTCTCTCTCTCTCGTGCTCTGTCTCTCTCTCTCTCGCTTTCGCGTGCTGTCTCACTCTCGCTCTCGCGCTCTGTCTCTCTCTTTCGTGCTCTGTCTCTCTCTCTCTCGCTTTCCCGCGCTCTCTCTCTCTCTCTCTCTCTCTCGTGCTCTGTCTCTCTCACTCAATCTCTCCTTCTCGCGCTCTGTCTCTCTCTCTCTCGCGCTCTGTCTCTCTCTCTCTTGCTCTCGCGCTCTGTCTCTCTCTCTCTCTCTCTCTCTCTCGTGCTCTGTCTCTCTCACTCAAACTCCTTCTCGCGCTCTGTCTCTCTGTCTCGCGCTCTGTCTCTCTCTCTCTCGTGCTCTGTCTCTCTCTCTCTCGCTTTCGCGCTCTGTCTCTCTCTCTCTCTCTCTCTCTCTCTCTCGTGCTCTGTCTCTCTCACTCATTCTCTCCTTCTCGCGCTCTGTCTCTCTCTCTCTCCTTGCGTTCAGTCTCTCTCTCGCGCTCTTACTCTCTCTCTCTCGCTCTCGCGCTCTCTCTCTCTCGCTCTCGCGCTCTGTCTCTCTCTCTCTCGCGCTCTGTCTCTCTCTCTCTCTCATGCTCTGTCTGTCTCACTCTCTCTCTCCTTCTCACGCTCTGTCTCTCTCTCTCACTCTTGCGTTCTGTCTCTCTCTCTCTCGTGCTCTGTCTGTCTCTCTCTCACTCTCGCGCTCTGTCTCTCTCTCTCTCTTGCTCTCACGCTCTCTCTCTCTCGCTCTCGCACTCTGTCTCTTTCTCTCTTGCTCTCGCAATCTGTCTCTCTCTCTCTCGCTCTTGTGCTCTGTCTCTATCTCTCTCTCGCTCTCGTGCTCTGTGCCTCTCTGTCTCGCTCTCAAGCTCTGTCTCTCTCTCTCTCTCTTGCTCTCGCGCTCTGTCTCTCTCTCTCTTATTCTCACGCTCTGTCTCTCTCTCTCACTCTCGCGCTCTGTCTCTCTCTCTCTCGCTCTCGCGCTCTGTCTCTCTCTCTCTCTTATTCTCACGCTCTGTCTCTCTCTCTCACTCTTGCGCTCTGTATCTCACTCACTCTCCCGCTCTGTCTCTCTCTCTCACTCTCATGCTCTGTCTTTCCCTCTCTCGCTCTCACGCTCTGTCTCTGTCTCTCTCACTCTCATGCTCTGTCTCTCTCTCTCGCTCTCGCGCTCTATGTCTCTCTCTCGCTCTCGTGCTGGATCATCCTTTCTCTCGCTCTCACGCTCTGTCTCTCTCTCTGTCGCTCTCTCTCTCTCTCTCTCTCGCTCTCGCGTGCTGTCTCACTCTCTCTCACTTTCGTGCTCTGTCTCTCCCTCTCTCTCTCGCGCTCTGTCTGTCTCTGTCTGTCTCTCTGACTCTCTCGTGCTCTGTCTCTCTCTCTCGCTCTCGCATTCTGTCTCTCTCTCTCTCTCTCTCGTGATCTGTCTCTCTCACTCTCTCTCTCCTTCTCGCGCTCTGTCTCTCTCTCTCTCCTTCTCGTGTTCTGTCTCCATCTCTCTCACACTCTGTCTCTCTCTCTCTCGCGCTCTGTCACTCTCTCTCTTGCTCTCACGCTCTGTCTCTGTCTCTCTCTCTCGCGCGCTCTGTCTCTATCTCTCTCGCACTCTGTCTCTCTCTCTCGCACTCTGTCTCTCTCGCTCTCGCGCTCTGTCTCTCTCTCTTGCTCTCGCGCTCTGTCTCTCTCTCTCGCTCTCGCGCTCTGTCTCTCTCTCTCGCTCTCGTGCTGGATCATTCCTTCTCTCGCTCTCGCGCTCTGTCTCTCTCTCTCTCACTCTCGCGCTCTGTCTCTCTCTCTCGCTCTCGCGTGCTGTCTCACTCTCGCTCTCGCGCTCTGTCTCTCTCTCTCGTGCTCTGTCTCTCTCTCGCTTTCGCGCTCTGTCTCTCTCTCTCTTTCTCGTGCTCTGTCTCTCTCACTCAATCTCTCCTTCTCGCGCTCTGTCTCTCTGTCTCGCGCTCTGTCTCTCTCTCTCTCGTGCTCTGTCTCTCTCGCTTTCGCGCTCTGTCTCTCTCTCTCTCTCGTGCTCTGTCTCTCTCACTCAATCTCTCCTTCTCGCGCTCTGTCTCTCTCTCTCTCTCCTTCTTGCGTTCTGTCTCTCTCTCGCGCTCTGTCTCTCTCTCTCTCGTGCTCTGTCTCTCTCTCCCTCGCTTTCGCGCTCCGTCTCTCTCTCTCTCTCTCATGCTCTGTCTCTCTCACTCTCTCTCTCCTTCTCACGCTCTGTCTCTCTCTCTCACTCTTGCGCTCTGTCTCTCTCTCTCTCGCTCTCGCGGTCTGTCTCTCTCTCTCTCTCTCTCTCACTCTCCCGCTCTGTCTCTCTCTCTCGCTCTCGCGCTCTGTCTTTCCCTCTCTCGCTCTCACGCTCTGTCTCTGTCTCTCTCTCTCTCGCGCTCTGTCTCTCTCTCTCTCGCACTCTGTCTCTCTCGCTCTCGCGCTCTGTCTCTCTCTCTCTCACGCTCTGTCTCTGTCTCTCTCACTCTCATGCTCTGTCTCTCTCTCTCATGCTCTCACGATCTGTCTCTCTCTCTCTTGCTCTCACGCTCTATGTCTCTCTCTCGCTCTCGTGCTGGATCATTCTTTCTCTCGCTCTCATGCTCTGTCTCTGTCTCTGTCGCTCTCGCGTGCTGTCTCACTCTCTCTCACTTTCGTGCTCTGTCTCTCCCTCTCTCTCTCTTGCGCTCTGTCTCTCTCTGTCGGTCTCTCTGACTCTCTCGTGCTCTGTCTCTCTCTCTCGCTCTCGCGTTCTGTCTGTCTCTCTCTCTCTCTCTCGTGATCTGTCTCTCTCACTATCTCTCTCCTTCTTGCGCTCTGTCTCTCTCTCTCTCCTTCTCGTGTTCTGTCTCCATCTCGCTCACACTCTGTCTCTCTCTCTCTCGCACTCTGTCGCTCTCTCTCTTGCTCTCGTGCTCTGTCTCTCTCTCTCACTCAAGCGCTCTCTCTCTCTCTCTCTCACTCTTGCGCTCTGTCTCTCTCTCTCACTCTTGCGCTCTGTCTCTCTCTCTCTCGCTCTCGCGCTCTGTCTCTCTCTCTCTCGCTCTCGCGGTCTGTCTGTCTCTCTCTCTCTCTCACTCTCCCGCTCTGTCTCTCTCTCTCGCTCTCGTGCTCTGTCTTTCCCTCTCTCGCTCTCACGCTCTGTCTCTGTCTCTCTCTCTCTCGCGCTCTGTCTCTCTCTCTCTCCCACTCTGTCTCTCTTGCTCTCGCGCTCTGTCTCTCTCTCTCTCACGCTCTAGTCTCTCTCTCTCTTGCTCTCGCGCTCTGTCTCTCTCTCTCGTTCTCGTGCTCTGTCACTCTCTCCCGCTCTCGTGCTGGATCATTCTTACTCTCGCTCTCGTGCTCTGTCTCTCTCTCTCACTCTCGCGCTCTGTCTCTCTCTCACTCTCGCGTGCTGTCTCACTCTCGCTCTCGCGCTCTGTCTCTCTCTCTCGTGCTCTGTCTCTCTCTCTCTCGCTTTCGCGCTCTGTCTCTCTCTCACGTGCTCTGTCTCTCTCTCTCGCTTTCCCGCTCTGTCTCTCTCTCTCTCTCTCATGCTCTGTCTCTCTCAGTCTCTCTCTCCTTCTCATGCTCTGTCTCTCTCTCTCACTCTCGTGTTCTGTCTCTCTCTCTTTCGTGCTCTGTCTCTCTCTCACTCACACTCGCGCTCTGTCTCTCTCTCTCTTGCTCTCGCGCTCTGTCTCTCTCTCTCTTACTCTCACGCTCTGTCTCTCTCTCTCACTCTTGCGCTCTGTCTCTCTCTCTCTCGCTCTCGCGATCTGTCTCTCTCCCTCTCTCACTCTCCCGCTCTGTCTCTCTCTCTCGCTCTCGTGCTCTGTCTTTCCCTCTCTCGCTCTCACGCTCTGTCTCTGTCTCTCTCACTCTCATGCTCTGTCTCTCTCCCTCATGCTCTCGCGATCTGTCTCTCTCTCTCTCGCTCTCACGCTCTATGTCTCTCTCTCGCTCTCGTGCTGGATCATTCTTTCTCTTGCTCTCACGCTCTGTCTCTGTCTCTCTCGCTCTCGCGCTCTGTCTCTCTCGCTCTCGCGTGCTGTCTCACTCTCTCTCAATTTCGTGCTCTGTCTCTCCCTCTCTCTCTCGCGCTCTGTCTCTCTCTGTCTGTCTCTCTGACTCTCTCGTGCTCTGTCTCTCTCTCTCGCTCTCGCATTCTGTCTCTCTCTCTCTCTCTCTCGTGATCTGTCTCTCTCACTCTCTCTCTCCTTCTTGCGCTCTGTCTCTCTCTCTCTCCTTCACGTGTTCTGTCTCCATCTCGCTCACACTCTGTCTCTCCCTCTCTCGCACTCTGTCACTCTCTCTCTTGCTCTCGTGCTCTGTCTCTCTCTCTCACTCAAGCGCTCTCTCTCTCTCTCTCACTCTTGCGCTCTGTCTCTCTCTCTCTTGGTATCGCGCTCTGTCTCTCTCTCTCGTGCTCTGTCTCTCACTCTCGCGCTCTGTCTCTCTCTCTCTCTTGCTCTCACGCTCTCTCTCTCTCGCTCTCGCACTCTGTCTCTTTCTCTCTTGCTCTCGCAATCTGTCTCTCTCTCTCTCGCTCTTGTGCTCTGTCTCTATCTCTCTCTCGCTCTCGTGCTCTGTGCCTCTCTGTCTCGCTCTCAAGCTCTGTCTCTCTCTCTCTCTCTTGCTCTCGCGCTCTGTCTCTCTCTCTCTTATTCTCACGCTCTGTCTCTCTCTCTCACTCTCGCGCTCTGTCTCTCTCTCTCTCGCTCTCGCGCTCTGTCTCTCTCTCTCTCTTATTCTCACGCTCTGTCTCTCTCTCTCACTCTTGCGCTCTGTATCTCACTCACTCTCCCGCTCTGTCTCTCTCTCTCACTCTCATGCTCTGTCTTTCCCTCTCTCGCTCTCACGCTCTGTCTCTGTCTCTCTCACTCTCATGCTCTGTCTCTCTCTCTCGCTCTCGCGCTCTATGTCTCTCTCTCGCTCTCGTGCTGGATCATCCTTTCTCTCGCTCTCACGCTCTGTCTCTCTCTCTGTCGCTCTCTCTCTCTCTCTCTCTCGCTCTCGCGTGCTGTCTCACTCTCTCTCACTTTCGTGCTCTGTCTCTCCCTCTCTCTCTCGCGCTCTGTCTGTCTCTGTCTGTCTCTCTGACTCTCTCATGCTCTGTCTCTCTCTCTCGCTCTCGCATTCTGTCTCTCTCTCTCTCTCTCTCGTGATCTGTCTCTCTCACTCTCTCTCTCCTTCTCGCGCTCTGTCTCTCTCTCTCTCCTTCTCGTGTTCTGTCTCCATCTCTCTCACACTCTGTCTCTCTCTCTCTCGCGCTCTGTCACTCTCTCTCTTGCTCTCACGCTCTGTCTCTGTCTCTCTCTCTCGCGCGCTCTGTCTCTATCTCTCTCGCACTCTGTCTCTCTCTCTCGCACTCTGTCTCTCTCGCTCTCGCGCTCTGTCTCTCTCTCTTGCTCTCGCGCTCTGTCTCTCTCTCTTGCTCTCGCGCTCTGTCTCTCTCTCTCGCTCTCGTGCTGGATCATTCCTTCTCTCGCTCTCGCGCTCTGTCTCTCTCTCTCTCACTCTCGCGCTCTGTCTCTCTCTCTCGCTCTCGCGTGCTGTCTCACTCTCGCTCTCGCGCTCTGTCTCTCTCTCTCGTGCTCTGTCTCTCTCTCGCTTTCGCGCTCTGTCTCTCTCTCTCTTTCTCGTGCTCTGTCTCTCTCACTCAATCTCTCCTTCTCGCGCTCTGTCTCTCTGTCTCGCGCTCTGTCTCTCTCTCTCTCGTGCTCTGTCTCTCTCGCTTTCGCGCTCTGTCTCTCTCTCTCTCTCGTGCTCTGTCTCTCTCACTCAATCTCTCCTTCTCGCGCTCTGTCTCTCTCTCTCTCTCCTTCTTGCGTTCTGTCTCTCTCTCGCGCTCTGTCTCTCTCTCTCTCGTGCTCTGTCTCTCTCTCCCTCGCTTTCGCGCTCCGTCTCTCTCTCTCTCTCTCATGCTCTGTCTCTCTCACTCTCTCTCTCCTTCTCACGCTCTGTCTCTCTCTCTCACTCTTGCGCTCTGTCTCTCTCTCTCTCGCTCTCGCGGTCTGTCTCTCTCTCTCTCTCTCTCTCACTCTCCCGCTCTGTCTCTCTCTCTCGCTCTCGCGCTCTGTCTTTCCCTCTCTCGCTCTCACGCTCTGTCTCTGTCTCTCTCTCTCTCGCTCTCGCGTTCTGTCTGTCTCTCTCTCTCTCTCTCGTGATCTGTCTCTCTCACTATCTCTCTCCTTCTTGCGCTCTGTCTCTCTCTCTCTCCTTCTCGTGTTCTGTCTCCATCTCGCTCACACTCTGTCTCTCTCTCTCTCGCACTCTGTCGCTCTCTCTCTTGCTCTCGTGCTCTGTCTCTCTCTCTCACTCAAGCGCTCTCTCTCTCTCTCTCACTCTTGCGCTCTGTCTCTCTCTCTCACTCTTGCGCTCTGTCTCTCTCTCTCTCGCTCTCGCGCTCTGTCTCTCTCTCTCTCGCTCTCGCGGTCTGTCTGTCTCTCTCTCTCTCTCACTCTCCCGCTCTGTCTCTCTCTCTCGCTCTCGTGCTCTGTCTTTCCCTCTCTCGCTCTCACGCTCTGTCTCTGTCTCTCTCTCTCTCGCGCTCTGTCTCTCTCTCTCTCCCACTCTGTCTCTCTTGCTCTCGCGCTCTGTCTCTCTCTCTCTCACGCTCTAGTCTCTCTCTCTCTTGCTCTCGCGCTCTGTCTCTCTCTCTCGTTCTCGTGCTCTGTCACTCTCTCCCGCTCTCGTGCTGGATCATTCTTACTCTCGCTCTCGTGCTCTGTCTCTCTCTCTCACTCTCGCGCTCTGTCTCTCTCTCACTCTCGCGTGCTGTCTCACTCTCGCTCTCGCGCTCTGTCTCTCTCTCTCGTGCTCTGTCTCTCTCTCTCTCGCTTTCGCGCTCTGTCTCTCTCTCACGTGCTCTGTCTCTCTCTCTCGCTTTCCCGCTCTGTCTCTCTCTCTCTCTCTCATGCTCTGTCTCTCTCAGTCTCTCTCTCCTTCTCATGCTCTGTCTCTCTCTCTCACTCTCGTGTTCTGTCTCTCTCTCTTTCGTGCTCTGTCTCTCTCTCTCACTCACACTCGCGCTCTGTCTCTCTCTCTCTTGCTCTCGCGCTCTGTCTCTCTCTCTCTTACTCTCACGCTCTGTCTCTCTCTCTCACTCTTGCGCTCTGTCTCTCTCTCTCTCGCTCTCGCGATCTGTCTCTCTCCCTCTCTCACTCTCCCGCTCTGTCTCTCTCTCTCGCTCTCGTGCTCTGTCTTTCCCTCTCTCGCTCTCACGCTCTGTCTCTGTCTCTCTCACTCTCATGCTCTGTCTCTCTCCCTCATGCTCTCGCGATCTGTCTCTCTCTCTCTCGCTCTCACGCTCTATGTCTCTCTCTCGCTCTCGTGCTGGATCATTCTTTCTCTTGCTCTCACGCTCTGTCTCTGTCTCTCTCGCTCTCGCGCTCTGTCTCTCTCGCTCTCGCGTGCTGTCTCACTCTCTCTCAATTTCGTGCTCTGTCTCTCCCTCTCTCTCTCGCGCTCTGTCTCTCTCTGTCTGTCTCTCTGACTCTCTCGTGCTCTGTCTCTCTCTCTCGCTCTCGCATTCTGTCTCTCTCTCTCTCTCTCTCGTGATCTGTCTCTCTCACTCTCTCTCTCCTTCTTGTGCTCTGTCTCTCTCTCTCTCCTTCACGTGTTCTGTCTCCATCTCGCTCACACTCTGTCTCTCCCTCTCTCGCACTCTGTCACTCTCTCTCTTGCTCTCGTGCTCTGTCTCTCTCTCTCACTCAAGCGCTCTCTCTCTCTCTCTCACTCTTGCGCTCTGTCTCTCTCTCTCTTGGTATCGCGCTCTGTCTCTCTCTCTCTCTCTTGCGCTCTGTCTCTCTCTCTCTCGCTCTCGCGGTCTGTCTCTCTCTCTCTCTCTCTCACTCTCCCGCTCTGTCTCTCTCTCGCGCTCTGCTCTGTCTTTCCCTCTCTCGCTCTCACGCTCTGTCTCTGTCTCTCTCTCTCTCGCGCTCTGTCTCTCTCTCTCTCGCACTCTGTCTCTCTCGCTCTCGCGCTCTGTCTCTCTCTCTCTCTCACGCTGTCTCTCTCTCTCTTGCTCTCGTGCTCTGTCTCTCTCTCTCGTTCTCGCGCTCTGTCACTCTCTCCCGCTCTCGTGCTGGATCATTCTTACTCTCGCTCTCTCGCTCTGTCTCTCTCTCACTCTCGCGCTCTGTCTCTCTCTCGCTCTCGCGTGCTGTCTCACTCTCGCTCTCACGCTCTGTCTCTCTCTCTCGTGCTCTGTCTCTCTCTCTCGCGCTCTGTCTCTCTCTCTCTCGTGCTCTGTCTCTCTCTCTCTCGCTTTCGCGTGCTGTCTCATTCTCGCTCTCGCGCTCTGTCTCTCTCTTTCGTGCTCTGTCTCTCTCTCTCTCGCTTTCCCGCCCTCTCTCTCTCTCTCTCTCTCTCTCTCTCGTGCTCTGTCTCTCTCACTCAATCTCTCCTTCTCGCGCTCTGTCTCTCTCTCTCTCGCGCTCTGTCTCTCTCTCTCTTGCTCTCGCGCTCTGTCTCTCTCTCTCGCTCTCGCGCTCTGTCTCTCTATCTCGCTCTCGCGCTCTGTCTCTCTCTCTCGCTCTCGTGCTGGATCATTCTTTCTCTCGCTCTCGCGCTCTGTCTCTCTCTCTCTCATTCTCGCGCTCTGTCTCTCTCTCTCTCTCACTCTCATGTGCTGTCTCACTCTCGCTCTCGCGCTCTGTCTCTCTCTCTCGTGCTCTGTCTCTCTCTCGCTTTCGCGCTCTGTCTCTCTCTCTCTCTCTCTCTCTCTCGTGCTCTGTCTCTCTCACTCAAACTCCTTCTCGCGCTCTGTCTCTCTGTCTCGCACTCTGTCTCTCTCTCTCTCGTGCTCTGTCTCTCTCTCTCTCGCTTTCGCGCTCTGTCTCTCTCTCTCTCTCTCTCTCTCTCGTGCTCTGTCTCTCTCACTCATTCTCTCCTTCTCGCGCTCTGTCTCTCTCTCTCTCCTTGCGTTCAGTCTCTCTCTCGCGCTCTTACTCTCTCTCTCTCGCTCTCGCGCTCTCTCTCTCTCGCTCTCGCGCTCTGTCTCTCTCTCTCTCGCGCTCTGTCTCTCTCTCTCTCTCTCATGCTCTGTCTGTCTCACTCTCTCTCTCCTTCTCACGCTCTGTCTCTCTCTCTCACTCTTGCGTTCTGTCTCTCTCTCTCTCGTGCTCTGTCTGTCTCTCTCGCACTCTCGCGCTCTGTCTCTCTCTCTTGCTCTCACGCTCTCTCTCTCTCTCGCTCTCGCACTCTGTCTCTTTCTCTCTTGCTCTCGCAATCTGTCTCTCTCTCTCTCACTCTTGTGCTCTGTCTCTATCTCTCTCTCGCTCTCGTGCTCTGTGCCTCTCTGTCTCGCTCTCAAGCTCTTTCTCTCTCTCTCTCTCTTGCTCTCGCGCTCTGTCTCTCTCTCTCGTGCTCTGTCTCTCTCTCGCTTTCGCGCTCTGTCTCTCTCTCTCTTTCTCATGCTCTGTCTCTCTCACTCAATCTCTCCTTCTCGCGCTCTGTCTCTCTGTCTCGCGCTCTGTCTCTCTCTCTCTCGTGCTCTGTCTGTCTCGCTTTCGCGCTCTGTCTCTCTCTCTCTCTCGTGCTCTGTCTCTCTCACTCAATCTCTCCTTCTCGCGCTCTGTCTCTCTCTCTCTCCTTCTTGCGTTCTGTCTCTCTCTCGCGCTCTGTCTCTCTCTCTCTCGTGCTCTGTCTCTCTCTCCCTCGCTTTCGCGCTCCGTCTCTCTCTCTCTCTCTCATGCTCTGTCTCTCTCACTCTCTCTCTCCTTCTCACGCTCTGTCTCTCTCTCTCACTCTTGCGCTCTGTCTCTCTCTCTCTCGCTCTCGCGGTCTGTCTCTCTCTCTCTCTCTCTCTCACTCTCCCGCTCTGTCTCCCTCTCTCGCTCTCGCGCTCTGTCTTTCCCTCTCTCGCTCTCACGCTCTGTCTCTGTCTCTCTCTCTCTCGCGCTCTGTCTCTCTCTCTCTCGCACTCTGTCTCTCTCGCTCTCGCGCTCTGTCTCTCTCTCTCTCACGCTCTGTCTCTGTCTCTCTCACTCTCATGCTCTGTCTCTCTCTCTCATGCTCTCACGAACTGTCTCTCTCTCTCTCGCTCTCACGCTCTATGTCTCTCTCTCGCTCTCGTGCTGGATCATTCTTTCTCTCGCTCTCATGCTCTGTCTCTGTCTCTCTCGCTCTCGCGTGCTGTCTCACTCTCTCTCACTTTCGTGCTCTGTCTCTCCCTCTCTCTCTCTCGCGCTCTGTCTCTCTCTGTCTGTCTCTCTGACTCTCTCGTGCTCTGTCTCTCTCTCTCGCTCTCGCGTTCTGTCTCTCTCTCTCTCTCTCGTGATCTGTCTCTCTCACTCTCTCTCTCCTTCTTGCGCTCTGTCTCTCTCTCTCTCCTTCTCGTGTTCTGTCTCCATCTCGCTCACACTCTGTCTCTCTCTCTCTCGCACTCTGTCGCTCTCTCTCTTGCTCTCGTGCTCTGTCTCTCTCTCTCACTCAAGCGCTCTCTCTCTCTCTCTCACTCTTGCGCTCTGTTTCTCTCTCTCTCTTGGTCTCGCGCTCTGTCTCTCTCTCTCACTCTTGCGCTCTGTCTCTCTCTCTCTCGCTCTTGCGGTCTGTCTGTCTCTCTCTCTCTCTCCCTCTCCCGCTCTGTCTCTCTCTCTCGCTCTCGTGCTCTGTCTTTCCCTCTCTCGCTCTCACGCTCTGTCTCTGTCTCTCTCTCTCTCGCGCTCTGTCTCTCTCTCTCTCCCACTCTGTCTCTCTCGCTCTCGCGCTGTCTCTCTCTCTCTCACGCTCTAGTCTCTCTCTCTCTTGCTCTCGCGCTCTGTCTCTCTCTCTCGTTCTCGCGCTCTGTCACTCTCTCCCGCTCTCGTGCTGGATCATTCTTTCTCTCGCTCTCGTGCTCTGTCTCTCTCTCTCTCACTCTCGCGCTCTGTCTCTCTCTCACTCTCGCATGCTGTCTCACTCTTGCACTCGCGCTCTGTCTCTCTCTCTCGTGCTCTGTCTCTCTCTCTCTCGCTTTCGCGCTCTGTCTCTCTCTCACGTGCTCTGTCTCTCTCTCTCGCTTTCCCGCTCTGTCTCTCTCTCTCTCTCTCATGCTCTGTCTCTCTCAGTCTCTCTCTCCTTCTCATGCTCTGTCTCTCTCTCTCACTCTCATGTTCTGTCTCTCTCTCTTTCGTGCTCTGTCTCTCTCTCACTCACACTCGCGCTCTGTCTCTCTCTCTCTTGCTCTCGCGCTCTGTCTCTCTCTCTCTTACTCTCACGCTCTGTCTCTCTCTCTCACTCTTGCGCTCTGTCTCTCTCTCTCTCGCTCTCGCGATCTGTCTCTCTCCCTCTCTCACTCTCCCGCTCTGTCTCTCTCTCTCGCTCTCGTGCTCTGTCTTTCCCTCTCTCGCTCTCATGCTCTGTCTCTGTCTCTCTCACTCTCATGCTCTGTCTCTCTCTCTCATGCTCTCGCGATCTGTCTCTCTCTCTCTCGCTCTCACGCTCTATGTCTCTCTCTCGCTCTCGTGCTGGATCATTCTTTCTCTTGCTCTCACGCTCTGTCTCTGTCTCTCTCGCTCTCGCGCTCTGTCTCTCTCGCTCTCGCGTGCTGTCTCACTCTCTCTCAATTTCGTGCTCTGTCTCTCCCTCTCTCTCTCGCGCTCTGTCTCTCTCTGTCTGTCTCTCTGACTCTCTCGTGCTCTGTCTCTCTCTCTCGCTCTCGCGTTCTGTCTCTCTCTCTCTCTCTCTCGTGATCTGTCTCTCTCACTCTCTCTCTCCTTCTTGCGCTCTGTCTCTCTCTCTCTCCTTCTCGTGTTCTGTCTCCATCTCGCTCACACTCTGTCTCTCCCTCTCTCGCACTCTGTCACTCTCTCTCTTGCTCTCATGCTCTGTCTCTCTCTCTCACTCAAGCGCTCTCTCTCTCTCTCTCACTCTTGCGCTCTGTCTCTCTCTCTCTTGGTATCGCGCTCTGTCTCTCTCTCTCTCTCTTGCGCTCTGTCTCTCTCTCTCTCGCTCTCGCGGTCTGTCTCTCTCTCTCTCTCTCTCACTCTCCCGCTCTGTCTCTCTCTCGCACTCTCGCGCTCTGCTCTGTCTTTCCCTCTCTCGCTCTCACGCTCTGTCTCTGTCTCTCTCTCTCGCGCTCTGTCTCTCTCTCTCTCGCACTCTGTCTCTCTCGCGCTCGCGCTCTGTCTCTCTCTCTCTCTCGCGCTGTCTCTCTCTCTCTTGCTCTCGCGCTCTGTCTCTCTCTCTCGTTCTCGCGCTCTGTCACTCTCTCCCGCTCTCGTGCTGGATCATTCTTACTCTCGCTCTCTCGCTCTGTCTCTCTCTCACTCTCGCGCTCTGTCTCTCTCTCGCTCTCGCGTGCTGTCTCACTCTCGCTCTCACGCTCTGTCTCTCTCTCTCGTGCTCTGTCTCTCTCTCTCGCGCTCTGTCTCTCTCTCTCTCGTGCTCTGTCTCTCTCTCTCTCGCTTTCGCGTGCTGTCTCACTCTCGCTCTCGCGCTCTGTCTCTCTCTTTCGTGCTCTGTCTCTCTCTCTCTCGCTTTCCCGCCCTCTCTCTCTCTCTCTCTCTCTCTCTCTCGTGCTCTGTCTCTCTCACTCAATCTCTCCTTCTCGCGCTCTGTCTCTCTCTCTCTCGCGCTCTGTCTCTCTCTCTCTTGCTCTCGCGCTCTGTCTCTCTCTCTCGCTCTCGCGCTCTGTCTCTCTCTCTCGCTCTCGCGCTCTGTCTTTATCTCTCTCTTATTCTCACGCTCTGTCTCTCTCTCTCACTCTTGCGCTCTGTCTCTCTCTCACTCTCCCGCTCTGTCTCTCTCTCTCACTCTCATGCTCTGTCTTTCCCTCTCTCGCTCTCACGCTCTGTCTCTGTCTCTCTCACTCTCATGCTCTGTCTCTCTCTCTCGCTCTCGCGCTCTATGTCTCTCTCTCGCTCTCGTGCTGGATCATCCTTTCTCTCGCTCTCACGCTCTGTCTCTCTCTCTGTCGCTCTCTCTCTCTCTCTCTCGCTCTCGCGTGCTGTCTCACTCTCTCTCACTTTCGTGCTCTGTCTCTCCCTCTCTCTCTCGCGCTCTGTCTCTCTCTGTCTGTCTCTCTGACTCTCTCGTGCTCTGTCTCTCTCTCTCGCTCTCGCATTCTGTCTCTCTCTCTCTCTCTCTCGTGATCTGTCTCTCTCACTCTCTCTCTCCTTCTCGCGCTCTGTCTCTCTCTCTCTCCTTCTCGTGTTCTGTCTCCATCTCTCTCACACTCTGTCTCTCTCTCTCTCGCGCTCTGTCACTCTCTCTCTTGCTCTCACGCTCTGTCTCTGTCTCTCTCTCTCGCGCGCTCTGTCTCTATCTCTCTCGCACTCTGTCTCTCTCTCTCGCACTCTGTCTCTCTCGCTCTCGCGCTCTGTCTCTCTCTCTTGCTCTCGCGCTCTGTCTCTCTCGCTCTCGCGCTCTGTCTCTCTCTCTCGCTCTCGTGCTGGATCATTCTTTCTCTCGCTCTCGCGCTCTGTCTCTCTCTCTCTCACTCTCGCGCTCTGTCTCTCTCTCTCTCGCTCTCGCGTGCTGTCTCACTCTCGCTCTCGCGCTCTGTCTCTCTCTCTCGTGCTCTGTCTCTCTCTCGCTTTCGCGCTCTGTCTCTCTCTCTCTTTCTCGTGCTCTGTCTCTCTCACTCAATCTCTCCTTCTCGCGCTCTGTCTCTCTGTCTCGCGCTCTGTCTCTCTCTCTCTCGTGCTCTGTCTCTCTCGCTTTCGCGCTCTGTCTCTCTCTCTCTCTCGTGCTCTGTCTCTCTCACTCAATCTCTCCTTCTCGCGCTCTGTCTCTCTCTCTCTCCTTCTTGCGTTCTGTCTCTCTCTCGCGCTCTGTCTCTCTCTCTCTCGTGCTCTGTCTCTCTCTCCCTCGCTTTCGCGCTCCGTCTCTCTCTCTCTCTCTCATGCTCTGTCTCTCTCACTCTCTCTCTCCTTCTCACGCTCTGTCTCTCTCTCTCACTCTCGCGCTCTGTCTCTCTCTCTTGCTCTCGCAATCTGTCTCTCTCTCTCTCGCTCTTGTGCTCTGTCTCTCTCTCTCTCTCGCTCCCGCGCTCTGTGCCTCTCTATCTCGCTCTCAAGCTCTGTCTCTCTCTCTCTCTTGCTCTCGCGCTTTGTCTCTCTCTCTCTCTCACTCTCGCGCTCTGTCTCTCTCTCTCTCGCTCTCGCGCTCTGTCTCTCTCTCTCTTACTCTCACGCTCTGTCTCTCACTCTCACTCTTGCGCTCTGTCTCTCTCTCTCTCGCTCTCGCGGTCTGTCTCTCTCTCTCTCTCTCTCTCTTACTCTCCCGCTCTGTCTCTCTCTCTCGCTCTCATGCTCTGTCTTTCCCTCTCTCACTCTCACGTTCTGTCTCTGTCTCTCTCACTCTCATGCTCTGTCTCTCTCTCTCATGCTCTCGCGATCTGTCTCTCTCTCTCTCGCTCTCGCGCTCTATGTCTCTCTCTCGCTCTCATGCTGGATCATTCTTTCTCTCGCTCTCACGCTCTGTCTCTCTCTCTCTCACTCTCTGTCTCTCTCTCACTCTCGCGTGCTGTCTCACTCTCTCTCACTTTTGAGCTCTGTCTCTCCCTCTCTCTCTCATGCTCTGTCTCTCTCTGTCTGTCTCTCTGACTCTCTCGTGCTCTGTCTCTCTCTCTCGCTCTCGCATTCTGTCTCTCTCTCTCTCTCTCTCGTGATCTGTCTCTCTCACGCTCTCTCTCCTTCTCGCGCTCTGTCTCTCTCTCTCTCCTTCTCGTGTTCTGTCTCCATCTCTCTCACACTCTGTCTCTCTCTCTCTCGTGCTCTGTCACTCTCTCTCTTGCTCTCACGCTCTGTCTCTGTCTCTCTCTCTCACGCGCTCTGTCTCTATCTCTCTCGCACTATGTCACTCTCTCTCGCACTCTGTCTCTCTCGCTCTCGCGCTCTGTCTCTCTCTCTTCCTCTCGCGCTCTGTCTCTCTCTCTCGCTCTCGCGCTCTGTCTCTCTCTCTCGCTCTCGTGCTGGATCATTCTTTCTCTCGCTCTCGCGCTCTGTCTCTCTCTCTCTCACTCTCGCGCTCTGTCTCTCTCTCTCTCGCTCTCGTGTGCTGTCTCACTCTCGCTCTCGCGCTCTGTCTCTCTCTCTCGTGCTCTGTCTCTCTCTCGCTTTCGCGCTCTGTCTCTCTCTCTCTTTCTCGTGCTCTGTCTCTCTCACTCAATCTCTCCTTCTCGCGCTCTGTCTCTCTGTCTCGCGCTCTGTCTCTCTCTCTCTTGTGCTCTGTCTCTCTCGCTTTCGCGCTCTGTCTCTCTCTCTCTCTCGTGCTCTGTCTCTCTCACTCAATCTCTCCTTCTCGCGCTCTGTCTCTCTCTCTCTCTCCTTCTTGCATTCTGTCTCTCGCGCTCTGTCTCTCTCTCTCTCGTGCTCTGTCTCTCTCTCCCTCGCTTTCGCGCTCCGTCTCACTCTCTCTCTCTCATGCTCTGTCTCTCTCACTCTCTCTCTCCTTCTCACGCTCTGTCTCTCTCTCTCACTCTCGCGTTCTGTCTCTCTCTCTCTCGTGCTCTGTCTGTCTCTCTCTCACTCTCGCGCTCTGTCTCTCTCTCTTGCTCTCGCAATCTGTCTCTCTCTCTCTCGCTCTTGTGCTCTGTCTCTCTCTCTCTCTCGCTCCCGCGCTCTGTGCCTCTCTATCTCGCTCTCAAGCTCTGTCTCTCTCTCTCTCTTGCTCTCGCGCTTTGTCTCTCTCTCTCTCTCACTCTCGCGCTCTGTCTCTCTCTCTCTCGCTCTCGCGCTCTGTCTCTCTCTCTCTTACTCTCACGCTCTGTCTCTCACTCTCACTCTTGCGCTCTGTCTCTCTCTCTCTCGCTCTCGCGGTCTGTCTCTCTCTCTCTCTCTTACTCTCCCGCTCTGTCTCTCTCTCTCGCTCTCATGCTCTGTCTTTCCCTCTCTCGCTCTCACGTTCTGTCTCTGTCTCTCTCACTCTCATGCTCTGTCTCTCTCTCTCATGCTCTCGCGATCTGTCTCTCTCTCTCGCTCTCGCGCTCTATGTCTCTCTCTCGCTCTCATGCTGGATCATTCTTTCTCTCGCTCTCACGCTCTGTCTCTCTCTCTCTCACTCTCTGTCTCTCTCTCACTCTCGCGTGCTGTCTCACTCTCTCTCACTTTTGAGCTCTGTCTCTCCCTCTCTCTCTCGTGCTCTGTCTCTCTCTGTCTGTCTCTCTGACTCTCTCGTGCTCTGTCTCTCTCTCTAGCTCTCGCGTTCTGTCTCTCTCTCTCTCTCTCTCTCTCTCGTGATCTGTCTCTCTCACGCTCTCTCTCCTTCTCGCGCTCTGTCTCTCTCTCTCTCCTTCTCGTGTTCTGTCTCCATCTTTCTCACACTCTGTCTCTCTCTCTGTCTCGCGCTCTGTCACTCTCTCTCTTGCTCTCGCGCTCTGTCTCTCTCTCTCTCTCTCTCGCTCTCGCGTGCTGTCTCACTCTCTCTCACTTTCGTGCTCTGTCTCTCCCTCTCTCTCTCGCGCTCTGTCTCTCTCTGTCTGTCTCTCTGACTCTCTCGTGCTCTGTCTCTCTCTCTCGCTCTCGCGTTCTGTCTCTCTCTCTCTCTCTCGTGATCTGTCTCTCTCACTCTCTCTCTCCTTCTCGCGCTCTGTCTCTCTCTCTCTCCTTCTCGTGTTCTGTCTCCATCTCTCTCACACTCTCTCTCTCTCACTCTCACGCTCTGTCTCTCTCTCTCTCGCGCTCTGTCTCTCTCTCTCTTACTCTCACGCTCTGTCTCTCTCTATCACTCTTGCGCTCTGTCTCTCTCTCTCTCGCTCTCGCGGTCTGTCTCTCTCTCTCTCTCACTGTCCCGCTCCGACTCTCACTCTCGCTCTCGTGCTCTGTCCTTCCCTCTCTCGCTCTCACGCTCTGTCTCTGTCTCTCTCACTCTCATGCTCTGTCTCTCTCTCTCATGCTCTCGCGATCTGTCTCTCTCTCTCTCTCGCTCTCACGCTCTATGTCTCTCTCTCGCTCTCGTGCTGGATCATTCTTTCTCTCGCTCTCACGCTCTGTCTCTGTCTCTCTCGCTCTCGCGCTCTGTCTCTCTCGCTCTCGCGTGCTGTCTCACTCTCTCTCACTTTCGTGCTCTGTCTCTCCCTCTCTCTCTCGCGCTCTGTCTCTCTCTGTCTGTCTCTCTGACTCTCTCGTGCTCTGTCTCTCTCTCTCGCTCTCGCGTTCTGTCTCTCTCTCTCTCTCTCTCGTGATCTGTCTCTCTCACTCTCTCTCTCCTTCTTGCGCTCTGTCTCTCTCTCTCTCCTTACCGTGTTCTGTCTCCATCTCGCTCACACTCTGTCTCTCTCTCTCTCGCACTCTGTCACTCTCTCTCTTGCTCTCGTGCTCTGTCTCTCTCTCTCACTCAAGCGCTCTCTCTCTCTCTCTCACTCTTGCGCTCTGTCTCTCTCTCTCTTGGTATCGCGCTCTGTCTCTCTCTCTCACTCTTGCGCTCTGTCTCTCTCTCTCTTGCTCTCGCGGTCTGTCTGTCTCTCTCTCTCTCTCACTCTCCCGCTCTCTCTCTCTCTCTCGCTCTCGCGCTCTGCTCTGTCTTTCCCTCTCTCGCTCTCACGCTCTGTCTCTGTCTCTCTCTCTCTCGCGCTCTGTCTCTCTCTCTCTCGCACTCTGTCTCTCTCGCTCTCGCGCTCTGTCTCTCTCTCTCTCGCGCTCTGTCTCTCTCTCTCTTGCTCTCGCGCTCTGTCTCTCTCTCTCTTGCTCTCGCGCTCTGTCTCTCTCTCTCATTCTCGCGCTCTGTCACTCTCTCCCGCTCTCGTGCTGGATCATTCTTTCTCTCGCTCTCGCGCTCTGTCTCTCTCTCACTCTCGCGCTCTGTCTCTCTCTCGCTCTCGCGTGCTGTCTCACTCTCGCTCTCGTGCTCTGTCTCTCTCTCTCGTGCTCTGTCTCTCTCTCTCTCGCTTTCGCGCTCTGTCTCTCTCTCTCTCTCTCGTGCTCTATCTCTCTCACTCAATCTCTCCTTCTCGCGCTCTGTCTCCCTCTCTCGCGCTCTGTCTCTCTCTCTCTGTGCTCTGTCTCTCTCTCTCTCGCTTTCGCGTGCTGTCTCACTCTCGCTCTCGCGCTCTGTCTCTCTCTTTCGTGCTCTGTCTCTCTCTCTCTCGCTTTCCCCGCCCTCTCTCTCTCTCTCTCTCTCTCTCTCTCTCGTGCTCTGTCTCTCTCACTCAATCTCTCCTTCTCGCGCTCTGTCTCTCTCTCTCGCGCTCTGTCTCTCTCTCTCGTGCTCTGTCTCCCTCTCTCTCGCTTTCGCGCTCTCTCTCTCTCTCATGCTCTGTCTCTCTCACTCAATCTCTCCTTCTCGCACTCTGTCTCTCTCTCTCTCCTTCTTGCATTCTGTCTCTCTCTCGCGCTCTGTCTCTCTCTCTCTCTCTCGCTCTCACGCTCTCTCTCGCTCGCATGCTCTGTCTCTCTCACTCTCTCTCTCCTTCTCACGCTCTGTCTCTCTCTCTCTCTCTCTTGCTCTCGTGCTCTGTCTCTCTCTCTCTCTCACTCTCGCGCTCTGTCTCTCTCTCTCTCTCGCTCTCGCGCTCTGTCTCTCTCTCTCTTACTCTCACGCTCTGTCTCTCTCTATCACTCTTGCACTATCTCTCTCTCTCTCTCGCTCTCGCGGTCTGTCTCTCTCTCTCTCTCTCTCACTGTCCCGCACCGACTCTCTCTCTCGCTCTCATGCTCTGTCTCTCTCACTCTCTCTCTCCTTCTCACGCTCTGTCTCTCTCTCTCACTCTTGCGTTCTGTCTCTCTCTATCTCGTGCTCTGTCTGTCTCTCTCTCACTCTCGCGCTCTGTCTCTCTCTCTCTCTTGCTCTCACGCTCTCTCTCTCTCGCTCTCGCACTCTGTCTCTTTCTCTCTTGCTCTCGCAATCTGTCTCTCTCTCTCTCGCTCTTGTGCTCTGTCTCTCTCTCTCTCTCGCTCTCGTGCTCTGTACCTCTCTATCTCGCTCTCAAGCTCTGTCTCTCTCTCTCTCTCTTGCTCTCGCGCTCTGTCTCTCTCTCTCACGCTCGCGCTCTGTCTCTCTCTCTCTCTCGCTCTCGCGCTCTGTCTCTCTCTCTCACTCTTGCGCTCTGTCTCTCTCTCTCTCGCTCTCGCGCTCTGTCTCTCTCTCTCTTATTCTCACGCTCTGTCTCTCTCTCTCACTCTTGCGCTCTGTCTCTCTCTCTCTCACTCTCCCGCTCTGTCTCTCTCTCTCACTCTCATGCTCTGTCTTTCCCTCTCTCGCTCTCACGCTCTGTCTCTGTCTCTCTCACTCTCATGCTCTGTCTCTCTCTCTCGCTCTCGCGCTCTATGTCTCTCGCTCTCGTGCTGGATCATCCTTTCTCTCGCTCTCACGCTCTGTCTCTCTCTCTGTCGCTCTCTCTCTCTCTCTCTCGCTCTCGCGTGCTGTCTTACTCTCTCTCACTTTCGTGCTCTGTCTCTCCCTCTCTCTCTCGCGCTCTGTCTCTCTCTGTCTGTCTCTCTGACTCTCTCGTGCTCTGTCTCTCTCTCTCGCTCTCGCGTTCTGTCTCTCTCTCTCTCTCTCTCGTGATCTGTCTCTCTCACTCTCTCTCTCCTTCTCGCGCTCTGTCTCTCTCTCTCTCCTTCTCGTGTTCTGTCTCCATCTCTCTCACACTCTCTCTCTCTCACTCTCGCGCTCTGTCTCTCTCTCTCTCGCTCTCGTGCTCTGTCTCTCTCTCTCTTACTCTCACGCTCTGTCTCTCTCTATCACTCTTGCGCTCTGTCTCTCTCTCTCTCGCTCTCGCGGTCTGTCTCTCTCTCTCTCTCTCTCACTGTCCCGCTCCGACTCTCTCTCTCGCTCTCGTGCTCTGTCTTTCCCTCTCACGCTCTGTCTCTGTCTCTCTCACTCTCATGCTCTGTCTCTCTCTCTCATGCTCTCGCGATCTGTCTCTCTCACGCTCTCGCGCTCTATGTCTCTCTCTCGCTCTCGTGCTGGATCATTCTTTCTCTCGCTCTCACGCTCTGTCTCTCTCTCTCTTGCTCGCGCGCTCTGTCTCTCCCTTTCTCGCTCTCATCCTGTGTCTCTCTCTCGCTCTCGCACTCTGTCTCTCTCTCTCTCACTCTCGCGCTCTGTCTCTCTCTCTCTCGCTCTTGCGCTCTGTCCCTCTCGCTCTCGCGTGCTGTCTCACTCTCTCTCACTTTCGCGCTCTGTCTCTCCCTCTCTCTCGGGCTCTGTCTCTCTCTGTCTGTCTCTCTGACTGTCTCGTGCTCTGTCTCTCTCTCTCGCTGTCGCACTCTGGCTCTCTCTCTCGCTCTCAACCTCTGTCTCTCTCTCTCTCGCTCTCAAATTCTTTCTCTCTCTCTGTCACTCCCATGCTCTGTCTCTCTCTCTCTCGCTTTCGCTCTGTCTCTCTCTCTCTCGCTCTCACGCTCTGTCTATCTCTCTCTCGCGCCATGTCTCTCTCTCTCTCGTTCTCGCGCTCTCTCTCTCTCTCTCGCTCTCGCGCTCTGTCACTCTCTCTCTCGCTCTCGTGCTCTGTCTCTCTCTCTCACGCTCTGTCACTCTCTCTCTCGCTCTCGTTCTCTGTCTCTCTCTCTCACGCTCTCACGCTCCGTCTCTCTCTCTCTCTCACTCTCGCGCTCTGTCTCTCTCTCTCTCGCTCTCGTGTGCTGTCTCACTCTCGCTCTCGCGCTCTGTCTCTCTCTCTCGTGCTCTGTCTCTCTCTCGCTTTCGCGCTCTGTCTCTCTCTCTCTTTCTCGTGCTCTGTCTCTCTCACTCAATCTCTCCTTCTCGCGCTCTGTCTCTCTGTCTCGCGCTCTGTCTCTCTCTCTCTTGTGCTCTGTCTCTCTCGCTTTCGCGCTCTGTCTCTCTCTCTCTCTCGTGCTCTGTCTCTCTCACTCAATCTCTCCTTCTCGCGCTCTGTCTCTCTCTCTCTCTCCTTCTTGCATTCTGTCTCTCGCGCTCTGTCTCTCTCTCTCTCGTGCTCTGTCTCTCTCTCCCTCGCTTTCGCGCTCCGTCTCTCTCTCTCTCTCTCATGCTCTGTCTCTCTCACTCTCTCTCTCCTTCTCACGCTCTGTCTCTCTCTCTCACTCTCGCGTTCTGTCTCTCTCTCTCTCGTGCTCTGTCTGTCTCTCTCTCACTCTCGCGCTCTGTCTCTCTCTCTTGCTCTCGCAATCTGTCTCTCTCTCTCTCGCTCTTGTGCTCTGTCTCTCTCTCTCTCTCGCTCCCGCGCTCTGTGCCTCTCTATCTCGCTCTCAAGCTCTGTCTCTCTCTCTCTCTTGCTCTCGCGCTTTGTCTCTCTCTCTCTCTCACTCTCGCGCTCTGTCTCTCTCTCTCTCGCTCTCGCGCTCTGTCTCTCTCTCTCTTACTCTCACGCTCTGTCTCTCACTCTCACTCTTGCGCTCTGTCTCTCTCTCTCTCGCTCTCGCGGTCTGTCTCTCTCTCTCTCTCTCTCTTACTCTCCCGCTCTGTCTCTCTCTCTCGCTCTCATGCTCTGTCTTTCCCTCTCTCGCTCTCACGTTCTGTCTCTGTCTCTCTCACTCTCATGCTCTGTCTCTCTCTCTCATGCTCTCGCGATCTGTCTCTCTCTCTCGCTCTCGCGCTCTATGTCTCTCTCTCGCTCTCATGCTGGATCATTCTTTCTCTCGCTCTCACGCTCTGTCTCTCTCTCTCTCACTCTCTGTCTCTCTCTCACTCTCGCGTGCTGTCTCACTCTCTCTCACTTTTGAGCTCTGTCTCTCCCTCTCTCTCTCGTGCTCTGTCTCTCTCTGTCTGTCTCTCTGACTCTCTCGTGCTCTGTCTCTCTCTCTAGCTCTCGCGTTCTGTCTCTCTCTCTCTCTCTCTCTCTCTCGTGATCTGTCTCTCTCACGCTCTCTCTCCTTCTCGCGCTCTGTCTCTCTCTCTCTCCTTCTCGTGTTCTGTCTCCATCTTTCTCACACTCTGTCTCTCTCTCTGTCTCGCGCTCTGTCACTCTCTCTCTTGCTCTCGCGCTCTGTCTCTCTCTCTCTCTCTCTCGCTCTCGCGTGCTGTCTCACTCTCTCTCACTTTCGTGCTCTGTCTCTCCCTCTCTCTCTCGCGCTCTGTCTCTCTCTGTCTGTCTCTCTGACTCTCTCGTGCTCTGTCTCTCTCTCTCGCTCTCGCGTTCTGTCTCTCTCTCTCTCTCTCGTGATCTGTCTCTCTCACTCTCTCTCTCCTTCTCGCGCTCTGTCTCTCTCTCTCTCCTTCTCGTGTTCTGTCTCCATCTCTCTCACACTCTCTCTCTCTCACTCTCACGCTCTGTCTCTCTCTCTCTCGCGCTCTGTCTCTCTCTCTCTTACTCTCACGCTCTGTCTCTCTCTATCACTCTTGCGCTCTGTCTCTCTCTCTCTCGCTCTCGCGGTCTGTCTCTCTCTCTCTCTCACTGTCCCGCTCCGACTCTCACTCTCGCTCTCGTGCTCTGTCCTTCCCTCTCTCGCTCTCACGCTCTGTCTCTGTCTCTCTCACTCTCATGCTCTGTCTCTCTCTCTCATGCTCTCGCGATCTGTCTCTCTCTCTCTCTCGCTCTCACGCTCTATGTCTCTCTCTCGCTCTCGTGCTGGATCATTCTTTCTCTCGCTCTCACGCTCTGTCTCTGTCTCTCTCGCTCTCGCGCTCTGTCTCTCTCGCTCTCGCGTGCTGTCTCACTCTCTCTCACTTTCGTGCTCTGTCTCTCCCTCTCTCTCTCGCGCTCTGTCTCTCTCTGTCTGTCTCTCTGACTCTCTCGTGCTCTGTCTCTCTCTCTCGCTCTCGCGTTCTGTCTCTCTCTCTCTCTCTCTCGTGATCTGTCTCTCTCACTCTCTCTCTCCTTCTTGCGCTCTGTCTCTCTCTCTCTCCTTACCGTGTTCTGTCTCCATCTCGCTCACACTCTGTCTCTCTCTCTCTCGCACTCTGTCACTCTCTCTCTTGCTCTCGTGCTCTGTCTCTCTCTCTCACTCAAGCGCTCTCTCTCTCTCTCTCACTCTTGCGCTCTGTCTCTCTCTCTCTTGGTATCGCGCTCTGTCTCTCTCTCTCACTCTTGCGCTCTGTCTCTCTCTCTCTTGCTCTCGCGGTCTGTCTGTCTCTCTCTCTCTCTCACTCTCCCGCTCTCTCTCTCTCTCTCGCTCTCGCGCTCTGCTCTGTCTTTCCCTCTCTCGCTCTCACGCTCTGTCTCTGTCTCTCTCTCTCTCGCGCTCTGTCTCTCTCTCTCTCGCACTCTGTCTCTCTCGCTCTCGCGCTCTGTCTCTCTCTCTCTCGCGCTCTGTCTCTCTCTCTCTTGCTCTCGCGCTCTGTCTCTCTCTCTCTTGCTCTCGCGCTCTGTCTCTCTCTCTCATTCTCGCGCTCTGTCACTCTCTCCCGCTCTCGTGCTGGATCATTCTTTCTCTCGCTCTCGCGCTCTGTCTCTCTCTCACTCTCGCGCTCTGTCTCTCTCTCGCTCTCGCGTGCTGTCTCACTCTCGCTCTCGTGCTCTGTCTCTCTCTCTCGTGCTCTGTCTCTCTCTCTCTCGCTTTCGCGCTCTGTCTCTCTCTCTCTCTCTCGTGCTCTATCTCTCTCACTCAATCTCTCCTTCTCGCGCTCTGTCTCCCTCTCTCGCGCTCTGTCTCTCTCTCTCTCGTGCTCTGTCTCTCTCTCTCTCGCTTTCGCGTGCTGTCTCACTCTCGCTCTCGCGCTCTGTCTCTCTCTTTCGTGCTCTGTCTCTCTCTCTCTCGCTTTCCCGCCCTCTCTCTCTCTCTCTCTCTCTCTCTCTCTCTCTCGTGCTCTGTCTCTCTCACTCAATCTCTCCTTCTCGCGCTCTGTCTCTCTCTCTCGCGCTCTGTCTCTCTCTCTCGTGCTCTGTCTCCCTCTCTCTCGCTTTCGCGCTCTCTCTCTCTCTCATGCTCTGTCTCTCTCACTCAATCTCTCCTTCTCGCACTCTGTCTCTCTCTCTCTCCTTCTTGCATTCTGTCTCTCTCTCGCGCTCTGTCTCTCTCTCTCTCTCTCGCTCTCACGCTCTCTCTCGCTCGCATGCTCTGTCTCTCTCACTCTCTCTCTCCTTCTCACGCTCTGTCTCTCTCTCTCTCTCTTGCTCTCGTGCTCTGTCTCTCTCTCTCTCTCACTCTCGCGCTCTGTCTCTCTCTCTCTCTCGCTCTCGCGCTCTGTCTCTCTCTCTCTTACTCTCACGCTCTGTCTCTCTCTATCACTCTTGCACTATCTCTCTCTCTCTCTCGCGGTCTGTCTCTCTCTCTCTCTCTCTCACTGTCCCGCACCGACTCTCTCTCTCGCTCTCATGCTCTGTCTCTCTCACTCTCTCTCTCCTTCTCACGCTCTGTCTCTCTCTCTCACTCTTGCGTTCTGTCTCTCTCTATCTCGTGCTCTGTCTGTCTCTCTCTCACTCTCGCGCTCTGTCTCTCTCTCTCTCTTGCTCTCACGCTCTCTCTCTCTCGCTCTCGCACTCTGTCTCTTTCTCTCTTGCTCTCGCAATCTGTCTCTCTCTCTCTCGCTCTTGTGCTCTGTCTCTCTCTCTCTCTCGCTCTCGTGCTCTGTACCTCTCTATCTCGCTCTCAAGCTCTGTCTCTCTCTCTCTCTCTTGCTCTCGCGCTCTGTCTCTCTCTCTCACGCTCGCGCTCTGTCTCTCTCTCTCTCTCGCTCTCGCGCTCTGTCTCTCTCTCTCACTCTTGCGCTCTGTCTCTCTCTCTCTCGCTCTCGCGCTCTGTCTCTCTCTCTCTTATTCTCACGCTCTGTCTCTCTCTCTCACTCTTGCGCTCTGTCTCTCTCTCTCTCACTCTCCCGCTCTGTCTCTCTCTCTCACTCTCATGCTCTGTCTTTCCCTCTCTCGCTCTCACGCTCTGTCTCTGTCTCTCTCAATCTCATGCTCTGTCTCTCTCTCTCGCTCTCGCGCTCTATGTCTCTCGCTCTCGTGCTGGATCATCCTTTCTCTCGCTCTCACGCTCTGTCTCTCTCTCTGTCGCTCTCTCTCTCTCTCTCTCGCTCTCGCGTGCTGTCTTACTCTCTCTCACTTTCGTGCTCTGTCTCTCCCTCTCTCTCTCGCGCTCTGTCTCTCTCTGTCTGTCTCTCTGACTCTCTCGTGCTCTGTCTCTCTCTCTCGCTCTCGCGTTCTGTCTCTCTCTCTCTCTCTCTCGTGATCTGTCTCTCTCACTCTCTCTCTCCTTCTCGCGCTCTGTCTCTCTCTCTCTCCTTCTCGTGTTCTGTCTCCATCTCTCTCACACTCTCTCTCTCTCACTCTCGCGCTCTGTCTCTCTCTCTCTCGCTCTCGTGCTCTGTCTCTCTCTCTCTTACTCTCACGCTCTGTCTCTCTCTATCACTCTTGCGCTCTGTCTCTCTCTCTCTCGCTCTCGCGGTCTGTCTCTCTCTCTCTCTCTCTCACTGTCCCGCTCCGACTCTCTCTCTCGCTCTCGTGCTCTGTCTTTCCCTCTCACGCTCTGTCTCTGTCTCTCTCACTCTCATGCTCTGTCTCTCTCTCTCATGCTCTCGCGATCTGTCTCTCTCACGCTCTCGCGCTCTATGTCTCTCTCTCGCTCTCGTGCTGGATCATTCTTTCTCTCGCTCTCACGCTCTGTCTCTCTCTCTCTTGCTCGCGCGCTCTGTCTCTCCCTTTCTCGCTCTCATCCTGTGTCTCTCTCTCGCTCTCGCACTCTGTCTCTCTCTCTCTCACTCTCGCGCTCTGTCTCTCTCTCTCTCGCTCTTGCGCTCTGTCCCTCTCGCTCTCGCGTGCTGTCTCACTCTCTCTCACTTTCGCGCTCTGTCTCTCCCTCTCTCTCGGGCTCTGTCTCTCTCTGTCTGTCTCTCTGACTGTCTCGTGCTCTGTCTCTCTCTCTCGCTGTCGCACTCTGGCTCTCTCTCTCGCTCTCAACCTCTGTCTCTCTCTCTCTCGCTCTCAAATTCTTTCTCTCTCTCTGTCACTCCCATGCTCTGTCTCTCTCTCTCTCGCTTTCGCTCTGTCTCTCTCTCTCTCGCTCTCACGCTCTGTCTATCTCTCTCTCGCGCCATGTCTCTCTCTCTCTCGTTCTCGCGCTCTCTCTCTCTCTCTCGCTCTCGCGCTCTGTCACTCTCTCTCTCGCTCTCGTGCTCTGTCTCTCTCTCTCACGCTCTGTCACTCTCTCTCTCGCTCTCGTTCTCTGTCTCTCTCTCTCACGCTCTCACGCTCCGTCTCTCTCTCTCTCTCACTCTCGCGCTCTGTCTCTCTCTCTCTCGCTCTCGTGTGCTGTCTCACTCTCGCTCTCGCGCTCTGTCTCTCTCTCTCGTGCTCTGTCTCTCTCTCGCTTTCGCGCTCTGTCTCTCTCTCTCTTTCTCGTGCTCTGTCTCTCTCACTCAATCTCTCCTTCTCGCGCTCTGTCTCTCTGTCTCGCGCTCTGTCTCTCTCTCTCTTGTGCTCTGTCTCTCTCGCTTTCGCGCTCTGTCTCTCTCTCTCTCTCGTGCTCTGTCTCTCTCACTCAATCTCTCCTTCTCGCGCTCTGTCTCTCTCTCTCTCTCCTTCTTGCATTCTGTCTCTCGCGCTCTGTCTCTCTCTCTCTCGTGCTCTGTCTCTCTCTCCCTCGCTTTCGCGCTCCGTCTCTCTCTCTCTCTCTCATGCTCTGTCTCTCTCACTCTCTCTCTCCTTCTCACGCTCTGTCTCTCTCTCTCACTCTCGCGTTCTGTCTCTCTCTCTCTCGTGCTCTGTCTGTCTCTCTCTCACTCTCGCGCTCTGTCTCTCTCTCTTGCTCTCGCAATCTGTCTCTCTCTCTCTCGCTCTTGTGCTCTGTCTCTCTCTCTCTCTCGCTCCCGCGCTCTGTGCCTCTCTATCTCGCTCTCAAGCTCTGTCTCTCTCTCTCTCTTGCTCTCGCGCTTTGTCTCTCTCTCTCTCTCACTCTCGCGCTCTGTCTCTCTCTCTCTCGCTCTCGCGCTCTGTCTCTCTCTCTCTTACTCTCACGCTCTGTCTCTCACTCTCACTCTTGCGCTCTGTCTCTCTCTCTCTCGCTCTCGCGGTCTGTCTCTCTCTCTCTCTCTCTCTTACTCTCCCGCTCTGTCTCTCTCTCTCGCTCTCATGCTCTGTCTTTCCCTCTCTCGCTCTCACGTTCTGTCTCTGTCTCTCTCACTCTCATGCTCTGTCTCTCTCTCTCATGCTCTCGCGATCTGTCTCTCTCTCTCGCTCTCGCGCTCTATGTCTCTCTCTCGCTCTCATGCTGGATCATTCTTTCTCTCGCTCTCACGCTCTGTCTCTCTCTCTCTCACTCTCTGTCTCTCTCTCACTCTCGCGTGCTGTCTCACTCTCTCTCACTTTTGAGCTCTGTCTCTCCCTCTCTCTCTCGTGCTCTGTCTCTCTCTGTCTGTCTCTCTGACTCTCTCGTGCTCTGTCTCTCTCTCTAGCTCTCGCGTTCTGTCTCTCTCTCTCTCTCTCTCTCTCTCGTGATCTGTCTCTCTCACGCTCTCTCTCCTTCTCGCGCTCTGTCTCTCTCTCTCTCCTTCTCGTGTTCTGTCTCCATCTTTCTCACACTCTGTCTCTCTCTCTGTCTCGCGCTCTGTCACTCTCTCTCTTGCTCTCGCGCTCTGTCTCTCTCTCTCTCTCTCTCGCTCTCGCGTGCTGTCTCACTCTCTCTCACTTTCGTGCTCTGTCTCTCCCTCTCTCTCTCGCGCTCTGTCTCTCTCTGTCTGTCTCTCTGACTCTCTCGTGCTCTGTCTCTCTCTCTCGCTCTCGCGTTCTGTCTCTCTCTCTCTCTCTCGTGATCTGTCTCTCTCACTCTCTCTCTCCTTCTCGCGCTCTGTCTCTCTCTCTCTCCTTCTCGTGTTCTGTCTCCATCTCTCTCACACTCTCTCTCTCTCACTCTCACGCTCTGTCTCTCTCTCTCTCGCGCTCTGTCTCTCTCTCTCTTACTCTCACGCTCTGTCTCTCTCTATCACTCTTGCGCTCTGTCTCTCTCTCTCTCGCTCTCGCGGTCTGTCTCTCTCTCTCTCTCACTGTCCCGCTCCGACTCTCACTCTCGCTCTCGTGCTCTGTCCTTCCCTCTCTCGCTCTCACGCTCTGTCTCTGTCTCTCTCACTCTCATGCTCTGTCTCTCTCTCTCATGCTCTCGCGATCTGTCTCTCTCTCTCTCTCGCTCTCACGCTCTATGTCTCTCTCTCGCTCTCGTGCTGGATCATTCTTTCTCTCGCTCTCACGCTCTGTCTCTGTCTCTCTCGCTCTCGCGCTCTGTCTCTCTCGCTCTCGCGTGCTGTCTCACTCTCTCTCACTTTCGTGCTCTGTCTCTCCCTCTCTCTCTCGCGCTCTGTCTCTCTCTGTCTGTCTCTCTGACTCTCTCGTGCTCTGTCTCTCTCTCTCGCTCTCGCGTTCTGTCTCTCTCTCTCTCTCTCTCGTGATCTGTCTCTCTCACTCTCTCTCTCCTTCTTGCGCTCTGTCTCTCTCTCTCTCCTTACCGTGTTCTGTCTCCATCTCGCTCACACTCTGTCTCTCTCTCTCTCGCACTCTGTCACTCTCTCTCTTGCTCTCGTGCTCTGTCTCTCTCTCTCACTCAAGCGCTCTCTCTCTCTCTCTCACTCTTGCGCTCTGTCTCTCTCTCTCTTGGTATCGCGCTCTGTCTCTCTCTCTCACTCTTGCGCTCTGTCTCTCTCTCTCTTGCTCTCGCGGTCTGTCTGTCTCTCTCTCTCTCTCACTCTCCCGCTCTCTCTCTCTCTCTCTCGCTCTCGCGCTCTGCTCTGTCTTTCCCTCTCTCGCTCTCACGCTCTGTCTCTGTCTCTCTCTCTCTCGCGCTCTGTCTCTCTCTCTCTCGCACTCTGTCTCTCTCGCTCTCGCGCTCTGTCTCTCTCTCTCTCGCGCTCTGTCTCTCTCTCTCTTGCTCTCGCGCTCTGTCTCTCTCTCTCTTGCTCTCGCGCTCTGTCTCTCTCTCTCATTCTCGCGCTCTGTCACTCTCTCCCGCTCTCGTGCTGGATCATTCTTTCTCTCGCTCTCGCGCTCTGTCTCTCTCTCACTCTCGCGCTCTGTCTCTCTCTCGCTCTCGCGTGCTGTCTCACTCTCGCTCTCGTGCTCTGTCTCTCTCTCTCGTGCTCTGTCTCTCTCTCTCTCGCTTTCGCGCTCTGTCTCTCTCTCTCTCTCTCGTGCTCTATCTCTCTCACTCAATCTCTCCTTCTCGCGCTCTGTCTCCCTCTCTCGCGCTCTGTCTCTCTCTCTCTCGTGCTCTGTCTCTCTCTCTCTCGCTTTCGCGTGCTGTCTCACTCTCGCTCTCGCGCTCTGTCTCTCTCTTTCGTGCTCTGTCTCTCTCTCTCTCGCTTTCCCGCCCTCTCTCTCTCTCTCTCTCTCTCTCTCTCTCTCTCGTGCTCTGTCTCTCTCACTCAATCTCTCCTTCTCGCGCTCTGTCTCTCTCTCTCGCGCTCTGTCTCTCTCTCTCGTGCTCTGTCTCCCTCTCTCTCGCTTTCGCGCTCTCTCTCTCTCTCATGCTCTGTCTCTCTCACTCAATCTCTCCTTCTCGCACTCTGTCTCTCTCTCTCTCCTTCTTGCATTCTGTCTCTCTCTCGCGCTCTGTCTCTCTCTCTCTCTCTCGCTCTCACGCTCTCTCTCGCTCGCATGCTCTGTCTCTCTCACTCTCTCTCTCCTTCTCACGCTCTGTCTCTCTCTCTCTCTCTTGCTCTCGTGCTCTGTCTCTCTCTCTCTCTCACTCTCGCGCTCTGTCTCTCTCTCTCTCTCGCTCTCGCGCTCTGTCTCTCTCTCTCTTACTCTCACGCTCTGTCTCTCTCTATCACTCTTGCACTATCTCTCTCTCTCTCTCGCTCTCGCGGTCTGTCTCTCTCTCTCTCTCTCTCACTGTCCCGCACCGACTCTCTCTCTCGCTCTCATGCTCTGTCTCTCTCACTCTCTCTCTCCTTCTCACGCTCTGTCTCTCTCTCTCACTCTTGCGTTCTGTCTCTCTCTATCTCGTGCTCTGTCTGTCTCTCTCTCACTCTCGCGCTCTGTCTCTCTCTCTCTCTTGCTCTCACGCTCTCTCTCTCTCGCTCTCGCACTCTGTCTCTTTCTCTCTTGCTCTCGCAATCTGTCTCTCTCTCTCTCGCTCTTGTGCTCTGTCTCTCTCTCTCTCTCGCTCTCGTGCTCTGTACCTCTCTATCTCGCTCTCAAGCTCTGTCTCTCTCTCTCTCTCTTGCTCTCGCGCTCTGTCTCTCTCTCTCACGCTCGCGCTCTGTCTCTCTCTCTCTCTCGCTCTCGCGCTCTGTCTCTCTCTCTCACTCTTGCGCTCTGTCTCTCTCTCTCTCGCTCTCGCGCTCTGTCTCTCTCTCTCTTATTCTCACGCTCTGTCTCTCTCTCTCACTCTTGCGCTCTGTCTCTCTCTCTCTCACTCTCCCGCTCTGTCTCTCTCTCTCACTCTCATGCTCTGTCTTTCCCTCTCTCGCTCTCACGCTCTGTCTCTGTCTCTCTCACTCTCATGCTCTGTCTCTCTCTCTCGCTCTCGCGCTCTATGTCTCTCGCTCTCGTGCTGGATCATCCTTTCTCTCGCTCTCACGCTCTGTCTCTCTCTCTGTCGCTCTCTCTCTCTCTCTCTCGCTCTCGCGTGCTGTCTTACTCTCTCTCACTTTCGTGCTCTGTCTCTCCCTCTCTCTCTCGCGCTCTGTCTCTCTCTGTCTGTCTCTCTGACTCTCTCGTGCTCTGTCTCTCTCTCTCGCTCTCGCGTTCTGTCTCTCTCTCTCTCTCTCTCGTGATCTGTCTCTCTCACTCTCTCTCTCCTTCTCGCGCTCTGTCTCTCTCTCTCTCCTTCTCGTGTTCTGTCTCCATCTCTCTCACACTCTCTCTCTCTCACTCTCGCGCTCTGTCTCTCTCTCTCTCGCTCTCGTGCTCTGTCTCTCTCTCTCTTACTCTCACGCTCTGTCTCTCTCTATCACTCTTGCGCTCTGTCTCTCTCTCTCTCGCTCTCGCGGTCTGTCTCTCTCTCTCTCTCTCTCACTGTCCCGCTCCGACTCTCTCTCTCGCTCTCGTGCTCTGTCTTTCCCTCTCACGCTCTGTCTCTGTCTCTCTCACTCTCATGCTCTGTCTCTCTCTCTCATGCTCTCGCGATCTGTCTCTCTCACGCTCTCGCGCTCTATGTCTCTCTCTCGCTCTCGTGCTGGATCATTCTTTCTCTCGCTCTCACGCTCTGTCTCTCTCTCTCTTGCTCGCGCGCTCTGTCTCTCCCTTTCTCGCTCTCATCCTGTGTCTCTCTCTCGCTCTCGCACTCTGTCTCTCTCTCTCTCACTCTCGCGCTCTGTCTCTCTCTCTCTCGCTCTTGCGCTCTGTCCCTCTCGCTCTCGCGTGCTGTCTCACTCTCTCTCACTTTCGCGCTCTGTCTCTCCCTCTCTCTCGGGCTCTGTCTCTCTCTGTCTGTCTCTCTGACTGTCTCGTGCTCTGTCTCTCTCTCTCGCTGTCGCACTCTGGCTCTCTCTCTCGCTCTCAACCTCTGTCTCTCTCTCTCTCGCTCTCAAATTCTTTCTCTCTCTCTGTCACTCCCATGCTCTGTCTCTCTCTCTCTCGCTTTCGCTCTGTCTCTCTCTCTCTCGCTCTCACGCTCTGTCTATCTCTCTCTCGCGCCATGTCTCTCTCTCTCTCGTTCTCGCGCTCTCTCTCTCTCTCTCGCTCTCGCGCTCTGTCACTCTCTCTCTCGCTCTCGTGCTCTGTCTCTCTCTCTCACGCTCTGTCACTCTCTCTCTCGCTCTCGTTCTCTGTCTCTCTCTCTCACGCTCTCACGCTCCGTCTCTCTCTCTCTCTCACTCTCGCGCTCTGTCTCTCTCTCTCTCGCTCTCGTGTGCTGTCTCACTCTCGCTCTCGCGCTCTGTCTCTCTCTCTCGTGCTCTGTCTCTCTCTCGCTTTCGCGCTCTGTCTCTCTCTCTCTTTCTCGTGCTCTGTCTCTCTCACTCAATCTCTCCTTCTCGCGCTCTGTCTCTCTGTCTCGCGCTCTGTCTCTCTCTCTCTTGTGCTCTGTCTCTCTCGCTTTCGCGCTCTGTCTCTCTCTCTCTCTCGTGCTCTGTCTCTCTCACTCAATCTCTCCTTCTCGCGCTCTGTCTCTCTCTCTCTCTCCTTCTTGCATTCTGTCTCTCGCGCTCTGTCTCTCTCTCTCTCGTGCTCTGTCTCTCTCTCCCTCGCTTTCGCGCTCCGTCTCTCTCTCTCTCTCTCATGCTCTGTCTCTCTCACTCTCTCTCTCCTTCTCACGCTCTGTCTCTCTCTCTCACTCTCGCGTTCTGTCTCTCTCTCTCTCGTGCTCTGTCTGTCTCTCTCTCACTCTCGCGCTCTGTCTCTCTCTCTTGCTCTCGCAATCTGTCTCTCTCTCTCTCGCTCTTGTGCTCTGTCTCTCTCTCTCTCTCGCTCCCGCGCTCTGTGCCTCTCTATCTCGCTCTCAAGCTCTGTCTCTCTCTCTCTCTTGCTCTCGCGCTTTGTCTCTCTCTCTCTCTCACTCTCGCGCTCTGTCTCTCTCTCTGTCGCTCTCTCTCTCTCTCTCTCGCTCTCGCGTGCTGTCTTACTCTCTCTCACTTTCGTGCTCTGTCTCTCCCTCTCTCTCTCGCGCTCTGTCTCTCTCTGTCTGTCTCTCTGACTCTCTCGTGCTCTGTCTCTCTCTCTCGCTCTCGCGTTCTGTCTCTCTCTCTCTCTCTCTCGTGATCTGTCTCTCTCACTCTCTCTCTCCTTCTCGCGCTCTGTCTCTCTCTCTCTCCTTCTCGTGTTCTGTCTCCATCTCTCTCACACTCTCTCTCTCTCACTCTCGCGCTCTGTCTCTCTCTCTCTCGCTCTCGTGCTCTGTCTCTCTCTCTCTTACTCTCACGCTCTGTCTCTCTCTATCACTCTTGCGCTCTGTCTCTCTCTCTCTCGCTCTCGCGGTCTGTCTCTCTCTCTCTCTCTCTCACTGTCCCGCTCCGACTCTCTCTCTCGCTCTCGTGCTCTGTCTTTCCCTCTCACGCTCTGTCTCTGTCTCTCTCACTCTCATGCTCTGTCTCTCTCTCTCATGCTCTCGCGATCTGTCTCTCTCACGCTCTCGCGCTCTATGTCTCTCTCTCGCTCTCGTGCTGGATCATTCTTTCTCTCGCTCTCACGCTCTGTCTCTCTCTCTCTTGCTCGCGCGCTCTGTCTCTCCCTTTCTCGCTCTCATCCTGTGTCTCTCTCTCGCTCTCGCACTCTGTCTCTCTCTCTCTCACTCTCGCGCTCTGTCTCTCTCTCTCTCGCTCTTGCGCTCTGTCCCTCTCGCTCTCGCGTGCTGTCTCACTCTCTCTCACTTTCGCGCTCTGTCTCTCCCTCTCTCTCGGGCTCTGTCTCTCTCTGTCTGTCTCTCTGACTGTCTCGTGCTCTGTCTCTCTCTCTCGCTGTCGCACTCTGGCTCTCTCTCTCGCTCTCAACCTCTGTCTCTCTCTCTCTCGCTCTCAAATTCTTTCTCTCTCTCTGTCACTCCCATGCTCTGTCTCTCTCTCTCTCGCTTTCGCTCTGTCTCTCTCTCTCTCGCTCTCACGCTCTGTCTATCTCTCTCTCGCGCCATGTCTCTCTCTCTCTCGTTCTCGCGCTCTCTCTCTCTCTCTCGCTCTCGCGCTCTGTCACTCTCTCTCTCGCTCTCGTGCTCTGTCTCTCTCTCTCACGCTCTGTCACTCTCTCTCTCGCTCTCGTTCTCTGTCTCTCTCTCTCACGCTCTCACGCTCCGTCTCTCTCTCTCTCTCACTCTCGCGCTCTGTCTCTCTCTCTCTCGCTCTCGTGTGCTGTCTCACTCTCGCTCTCGCGCTCTGTCTCTCTCTCTCGTGCTCTGTCTCTCTCTCGCTTTCGCGCTCTGTCTCTCTCTCTCTTTCTCGTGCTCTGTCTCTCTCACTCAATCTCTCCTTCTCGCGCTCTGTCTCTCTGTCTCGCGCTCTGTCTCTCTCTCTCTTGTGCTCTGTCTCTCTCGCTTTCGCGCTCTGTCTCTCTCTCTCTCTCGTGCTCTGTCTCTCTCACTCAATCTCTCCTTCTCGCGCTCTGTCTCTCTCTCTCTCTCCTTCTTGCATTCTGTCTCTCGCGCTCTGTCTCTCTCTCTCTCGTGCTCTGTCTCTCTCTCCCTCGCTTTCGCGCTCCGTCTCTCTCTCTCTCTCTCATGCTCTGTCTCTCTCACTCTCTCTCTCCTTCTCACGCTCTGTCTCTCTCTCTCACTCTCGCGTTCTGTCTCTCTCTCTCTCGTGCTCTGTCTGTCTCTCTCTCACTCTCGCGCTCTGTCTCTCTCTCTTGCTCTCGCAATCTGTCTCTCTCTCTCTCGCTCTTGTGCTCTGTCTCTCTCTCTCTCTCGCTCCCGCGCTCTGTGCCTCTCTATCTCGCTCTCAAGCTCTGTCTCTCTCTCTCTCTTGCTCTCGCGCTTTGTCTCTCTCTCTCTCTCACTCTCGCGCTCTGTCTCTCTCTCTCTCGCTCTCGCGCTCTGTCTCTCTCTCTCTTACTCTCACGCTCTGTCTCTCACTCTCACTCTTGCGCTCTGTCTCTCTCTCTCTCGCTCTCGCGGTCTGTCTCTCTCTCTCTCTCTCTCTTACTCTCCCGCTCTGTCTCTCTCTCTCGCTCTCATGCTCTGTCTTTCCCTCTCTCGCTCTCACGTTCTGTCTCTGTCTCTCTCACTCTCATGCTCTGTCTCTCTCTCTCATGCTCTCGCGATCTGTCTCTCTCTCTCGCTCTCGCGCTCTATGTCTCTCTCTCGCTCTCATGCTGGATCATTCTTTCTCTCGCTCTCACGCTCTGTCTCTCTCTCTCTCACTCTCTGTCTCTCTCTCACTCTCGCGTGCTGTCTCACTCTCTCTCACTTTTGAGCTCTGTCTCTCCCTCTCTCTCTCGTGCTCTGTCTCTCTCTGTCTGTCTCTCTGACTCTCTCGTGCTCTGTCTCTCTCTCTAGCTCTCGCGTTCTGTCTCTCTCTCTCTCTCTCTCTCTCTCGTGATCTGTCTCTCTCACGCTCTCTCTCCTTCTCGCGCTCTGTCTCTCTCTCTCTCCTTCTCGTGTTCTGTCTCCATCTTTCTCACACTCTGTCTCTCTCTCTGTCTCGCGCTCTGTCACTCTCTCTCTTGCTCTCGCGCTCTGTCTCTCTCTCTCTCTCTCTCGCTCTCGCGTGCTGTCTCACTCTCTCTCACTTTCGTGCTCTGTCTCTCCCTCTCTCTCTCGCGCTCTGTCTCTCTCTGTCTGTCTCTCTGACTCTCTCGTGCTCTGTCTCTCTCTCTCGCTCTCGCGTTCTGTCTCTCTCTCTCTCTCTCGTGATCTGTCTCTCTCACTCTCTCTCTCCTTCTCGCGCTCTGTCTCTCTCTCTCTCCTTCTCGTGTTCTGTCTCCATCTCTCTCACACTCTCTCTCTCTCACTCTCACGCTCTGTCTCTCTCTCTCTCGCGCTCTGTCTCTCTCTCTCTTACTCTCACGCTCTGTCTCTCTCTATCACTCTTGCGCTCTGTCTCTCTCTCTCTCGCTCTCGCGGTCTGTCTCTCTCTCTCTCTCACTGTCCCGCTCCGACTCTCACTCTCGCTCTCGTGCTCTGTCCTTCCCTCTCTCGCTCTCACGCTCTGTCTCTGTCTCTCTCACTCTCATGCTCTGTCTCTCTCTCTCATGCTCTCGCGATCTGTCTCTCTCTCTCTCTCGCTCTCACGCTCTATGTCTCTCTCTCGCTCTCGTGCTGGATCATTCTTTCTCTCGCTCTCACGCTCTGTCTCTGTCTCTCTCGCTCTCGCGCTCTGTCTCTCTCGCTCTCGCGTGCTGTCTCACTCTCTCTCACTTTCGTGCTCTGTCTCTCCCTCTCTCTCTCGCGCTCTGTCTCTCTCTGTCTGTCTCTCTGACTCTCTCGTGCTCTGTCTCTCTCTCTCGCTCTCGCGTTCTGTCTCTCTCTCTCTCTCTCTCGTGATCTGTCTCTCTCACTCTCTCTCTCCTTCTTGCGCTCTGTCTCTCTCTCTCTCCTTACCGTGTTCTGTCTCCATCTCGCTCACACTCTGTCTCTCTCTCTCTCGCACTCTGTCACTCTCTCTCTTGCTCTCGTGCTCTGTCTCTCTCTCTCACTCAAGCGCTCTCTCTCTCTCTCTCACTCTTGCGCTCTGTCTCTCTCTCTCTTGGTATCGCGCTCTGTCTCTCTCTCTCACTCTTGCGCTCTGTCTCTCTCTCTCTTGCTCTCGCGGTCTGTCTGTCTCTCTCTCTCTCTCACTCTCCCGCTCTCTCTCTCTCTCTCGCTCTCGCGCTCTGCTCTGTCTTTCCCTCTCTCGCTCTCACGCTCTGTCTCTGTCTCTCTCTCTCTCGCGCTCTGTCTCTCTCTCTCTCGCACTCTGTCTCTCTCGCTCTCGCGCTCTGTCTCTCTCTCTCTCGCGCTCTGTCTCTCTCTCTCTTGCTCTCGCGCTCTGTCTCTCTCTCTCTTGCTCTCGCGCTCTGTCTCTCTCTCTCATTCTCGCGCTCTGTCACTCTCTCCCGCTCTCGTGCTGGATCATTCTTTCTCTCGCTCTCGCGCTCTGTCTCTCTCTCACTCTCGCGCTCTGTCTCTCTCTCGCTCTCGCGTGCTGTCTCACTCTCGCTCTCGTGCTCTGTCTCTCTCTCTCGTGCTCTGTCTCTCTCTCTCTCGCTTTCGCGCTCTGTCTCTCTCTCTCTCTCTCGTGCTCTATCTCTCTCACTCAATCTCTCCTTCTCGCGCTCTGTCTCCCTCTCTCGCGCTCTGTCTCTCTCTCTCTCGTGCTCTGTCTCTCTCTCTCTCGCTTTCGCGTGCTGTCTCACTCTCGCTCTCGCGCTCTGTCTCTCTCTTTCGTGCTCTGTCTCTCTCTCTCTCGCTTTCCCGCCCTCTCTCTCTCTCTCTCTCTCTCTCTCTCTCTCTCGTGCTCTGTCTCTCTCACTCAATCTCTCCTTCTCGCGCTCTGTCTCTCTCTCTCGCGCTCTGTCTCTCTCTCTCGTGCTCTGTCTCCCTCTCTCTCGCTTTCGCGCTCTCTCTCTCTCTCATGCTCTGTCTCTCTCACTCAATCTCTCCTTCTCGCACTCTGTCTCTCTCTCTCTCCTTCTTGCATTCTGTCTCTCTCTCGCGCTCTGTCTCTCTCTCTCTCTCTCGCTCTCACGCTCTCTCTCGCTCGCATGCTCTGTCTCTCTCACTCTCTCTCTCCTTCTCACGCTCTGTCTCTCTCTCTCTCTCTTGCTCTCGTGCTCTGTCTCTCTCTCTCTCTCACTCTCGCGCTCTGTCTCTCTCTCTCTCTCGCTCTCGCGCTCTGTCTCTCTCTCTCTTACTCTCACGCTCTGTCTCTCTCTATCACTCTTGCACTATCTCTCTCTCTCTCTCGCTCTCGCGGTCTGTCTCTCTCTCTCTCTCTCTCACTGTCCCGCACCGACTCTCTCTCTCGCTCTCATGCTCTGTCTCTCTCACTCTCTCTCTCCTTCTCACGCTCTGTCTCTCTCTCTCACTCTTGCGTTCTGTCTCTCTCTATCTCGTGCTCTGTCTGTCTCTCTCTCACTCTCGCGCTCTGTCTCTCTCTCTCTCTTGCTCTCACGCTCTCTCTCTCTCGCTCTCGCACTCTGTCTCTTTCTCTCTTGCTCTCGCAATCTGTCTCTCTCTCTCTCGCTCTTGTGCTCTGTCTCTCTCTCTCTCTCGCTCTCGTGCTCTGTACCTCTCTATCTCGCTCTCAAGCTCTGTCTCTCTCTCTCTCTCTTGCTCTCGCGCTCTGTCTCTCTCTCTCACGCTCGCGCTCTGTCTCTCTCTCTCTCTCGCTCTCGCGCTCTGTCTCTCTCTCTCACTCTTGCGCTCTGTCTCTCTCTCTCTCGCTCTCGCGCTCTGTCTCTCTCTCTCTTATTCTCACGCTCTGTCTCTCTCTCTCACTCTTGCGCTCTGTCTCTCTCTCTCTCACTCTCCCGCTCTGTCTCTCTCTCTCACTCTCATGCTCTGTCTTTCCCTCTCTCGCTCTCACGCTCTGTCTCTGTCTCTCTCACTCTCATGCTCTGTCTCTCTCTCTCGCTCTCGCGCTCTATGTCTCTCGCTCTCGTGCTGGATCATCCTTTCTCTCGCTCTCACGCTCTGTCTCTCTCTCTGTCGCTCTCTCTCTCTCTCTCTCGCTCTCGCGTGCTGTCTTACTCTCTCTCACTTTCGTGCTCTGTCTCTCCCTCTCTCTCTCGCGCTCTGTCTCTCTCTGTCTGTCTCTCTGACTCTCTCGTGCTCTGTCTCTCTCTCTCGCTCTCGCGTTCTGTCTCTCTCTCTCTCTCTCTCGTGATCTGTCTCTCTCACTCTCTCTCTCCTTCTCGCGCTCTGTCTCTCTCTCTCTCCTTCTCGTGTTCTGTCTCCATCTCTCTCACACTCTCTCTCTCTCACTCTCGCGCTCTGTCTCTCTCTCTCTCGCTCTCGTGCTCTGTCTCTCTCTCTCTTACTCTCACGCTCTGTCTCTCTCTATCACTCTTGCGCTCTGTCTCTCTCTCTCTCGCTCTCGCGGTCTGTCTCTCTCTCTCTCTCTCTCACTGTCCCGCTCCGACTCTCTCTCTCGCTCTCGTGCTCTGTCTTTCCCTCTCACGCTCTGTCTCTGTCTCTCTCACTCTCATGCTCTGTCTCTCTCTCTCATGCTCTCGCGATCTGTCTCTCTCACGCTCTCGCGCTCTATGTCTCTCTCTCGCTCTCGTGCTGGATCATTCTTTCTCTCGCTCTCACGCTCTGTCTCTCTCTCTCTTGCTCGCGCGCTCTGTCTCTCCCTTTCTCGCTCTCATCCTGTGTCTCTCTCTCGCTCTCGCACTCTGTCTCTCTCTCTCTCACTCTCGCGCTCTGTCTCTCTCTCTCTCGCTCTTGCGCTCTGTCCCTCTCGCTCTCGCGTGCTGTCTCACTCTCTCTCACTTTCGCGCTCTGTCTCTCCCTCTCTCTCGGGCTCTGTCTCTCTCTGTCTGTCTCTCTGACTGTCTCGTGCTCTGTCTCTCTCTCTCGCTGTCGCACTCTGGCTCTCTCTCTCGCTCTCAACCTCTGTCTCTCTCTCTCTCGCTCTCAAATTCTTTCTCTCTCTCTGTCACTCCCATGCTCTGTCTCTCTCTCTCTCGCTTTCGCTCTGTCTCTCTCTCTCTCGCTCTCACGCTCTGTCTATCTCTCTCTCGCGCCATGTCTCTCTCTCTCTCGTTCTCGCGCTCTCTCTCTCTCTCTCGCTCTCGCGCTCTGTCACTCTCTCTCTCGCTCTCGTGCTCTGTCTCTCTCTCTCACGCTCTGTCACTCTCTCTCTCGCTCTCGTTCTCTGTCTCTCTCTCTCACGCTCTCACGCTCCGTCTCTCTCTCTCTCTCACTCTCGCGCTCTGTCTCTCTCTCTCTCGCTCTCGTGTGCTGTCTCACTCTCGCTCTCGCGCTCTGTCTCTCTCTCTCGTGCTCTGTCTCTCTCTCGCTTTCGCGCTCTGTCTCTCTCTCTCTTTCTCGTGCTCTGTCTCTCTCACTCAATCTCTCCTTCTCGCGCTCTGTCTCTCTGTCTCGCGCTCTGTCTCTCTCTCTCTTGTGCTCTGTCTCTCTCGCTTTCGCGCTCTGTCTCTCTCTCTCTCTCGTGCTCTGTCTCTCTCACTCAATCTCTCCTTCTCGCGCTCTGTCTCTCTCTCTCTCTCCTTCTTGCATTCTGTCTCTCGCGCTCTGTCTCTCTCTCTCTCGTGCTCTGTCTCTCTCTCCCTCGCTTTCGCGCTCCGTCTCTCTCTCTCTCTCTCATGCTCTGTCTCTCTCACTCTCTCTCTCCTTCTCACGCTCTGTCTCTCTCTCTCACTCTCGCGTTCTGTCTCTCTCTCTCTCGTGCTCTGTCTGTCTCTCTCTCACTCTCGCGCTCTGTCTCTCTCTCTTGCTCTCGCAATCTGTCTCTCTCTCTCTCGCTCTTGTGCTCTGTCTCTCTCTCTCTCTCGCTCCCGCGCTCTGTGCCTCTCTATCTCGCTCTCAAGCTCTGTCTCTCTCTCTCTCTTGCTCTCGCGCTTTGTCTCTCTCTCTCTCTCACTCTCGCGCTCTGTCTCTCTCTCTCTCGCTCTCGCGCTCTGTCTCTCTCTCTCTTACTCTCACGCTCTGTCTCTCACTCTCACTCTTGCGCTCTGTCTCTCTCTCTCTCGCTCTCGCGGTCTGTCTCTCTCTCTCTCTCTCTCTTACTCTCCCGCTCTGTCTCTCTCTCTCGCTCTCATGCTCTGTCTTTCCCTCTCTCGCTCTCACGTTCTGTCTCTGTCTCTCTCACTCTCATGCTCTGTCTCTCTCTCTCATGCTCTCGCGATCTGTCTCTCTCTCTCGCTCTCGCGCTCTATGTCTCTCTCTCGCTCTCATGCTGGATCATTCTTTCTCTCGCTCTCACGCTCTGTCTCTCTCTCTCTCACTCTCTGTCTCTCTCTCACTCTCGCGTGCTGTCTCACTCTCTCTCACTTTTGAGCTCTGTCTCTCCCTCTCTCTCTCGTGCTCTGTCTCTCTCTGTCTGTCTCTCTGACTCTCTCGTGCTCTGTCTCTCTCTCTAGCTCTCGCGTTCTGTCTCTCTCTCTCTCTCTCTCTCTCTCGTGATCTGTCTCTCTCACGCTCTCTCTCCTTCTCGCGCTCTGTCTCTCTCTCTCTCCTTCTCGTGTTCTGTCTCCATCTTTCTCACACTCTGTCTCTCTCTCTGTCTCGCGCTCTGTCACTCTCTCTCTTGCTCTCGCGCTCTGTCTCTCTCTCTCTCTCTCTCGCTCTCGCGTGCTGTCTCACTCTCTCTCACTTTCGTGCTCTGTCTCTCCCTCTCTCTCTCGCGCTCTGTCTCTCTCTGTCTGTCTCTCTGACTCTCTCGTGCTCTGTCTCTCTCTCTCGCTCTCGCGTTCTGTCTCTCTCTCTCTCTCTCGTGATCTGTCTCTCTCACTCTCTCTCTCCTTCTCGCGCTCTGTCTCTCTCTCTCTCCTTCTCGTGTTCTGTCTCCATCTCTCTCACACTCTCTCTCTCTCACTCTCACGCTCTGTCTCTCTCTCTCTCGCGCTCTGTCTCTCTCTCTCTTACTCTCACGCTCTGTCTCTCTCTATCACTCTTGCGCTCTGTCTCTCTCTCTCTCGCTCTCGCGGTCTGTCTCTCTCTCTCTCTCACTGTCCCGCTCCGACTCTCACTCTCGCTCTCGTGCTCTGTCCTTCCCTCTCTCGCTCTCACGCTCTGTCTCTGTCTCTCTCACTCTCATGCTCTGTCTCTCTCTCTCATGCTCTCGCGATCTGTCTCTCTCTCTCTCTCGCTCTCACGCTCTATGTCTCTCTCTCGCTCTCGTGCTGGATCATTCTTTCTCTCGCTCTCACGCTCTGTCTCTGTCTCTCTCGCTCTCGCGCTCTGTCTCTCTCGCTCTCGCGTGCTGTCTCACTCTCTCTCACTTTCGTGCTCTGTCTCTCCCTCTCTCTCTCGCGCTCTGTCTCTCTCTGTCTGTCTCTCTGACTCTCTCGTGCTCTGTCTCTCTCTCTCGCTCTCGCGTTCTGTCTCTCTCTCTCTCTCTCTCGTGATCTGTCTCTCTCACTCTCTCTCTCCTTCTTGCGCTCTGTCTCTCTCTCTCTCCTTACCGTGTTCTGTCTCCATCTCGCTCACACTCTGTCTCTCTCTCTCTCGCACTCTGTCACTCTCTCTCTTGCTCTCGTGCTCTGTCTCTCTCTCTCACTCAAGCGCTCTCTCTCTCTCTCTCACTCTTGCGCTCTGTCTCTCTCTCTCTTGGTATCGCGCTCTGTCTCTCTCTCTCACTCTTGCGCTCTGTCTCTCTCTCTCTTGCTCTCGCGGTCTGTCTGTCTCTCTCTCTCTCTCACTCTCCCGCTCTCTCTCTCTCTCTCGCTCTCGCGCTCTGCTCTGTCTTTCCCTCTCTCGCTCTCACGCTCTGTCTCTGTCTCTCTCTCTCTCGCGCTCTGTCTCTCTCTCTCTCGCACTCTGTCTCTCTCGCTCTCGCGCTCTGTCTCTCTCTCTCTCGCGCTCTGTCTCTCTCTCTCTTGCTCTCGCGCTCTGTCTCTCTCTCTCTTGCTCTCGCGCTCTGTCTCTCTCTCTCATTCTCGCGCTCTGTCACTCTCTCCCGCTCTCGTGCTGGATCATTCTTTCTCTCGCTCTCGCGCTCTGTCTCTCTCTCACTCTCGCGCTCTGTCTCTCTCTCGCTCTCGCGTGCTGTCTCACTCTCGCTCTCGTGCTCTGTCTCTCTCTCTCGTGCTCTGTCTCTCTCTCTCTCGCTTTCGCGCTCTGTCTCTCTCTCTCTCTCTCGTGCTCTATCTCTCTCACTCAATCTCTCCTTCTCGCGCTCTGTCTCCCTCTCTCGCGCTCTGTCTCTCTCTCTCTCGTGCTCTGTCTCTCTCTCTCTCGCTTTCGCGTGCTGTCTCACTCTCGCTCTCGCGCTCTGTCTCTCTCTTTCGTGCTCTGTCTCTCTCTCTCTCGCTTTCCCGCCCTCTCTCTCTCTCTCTCTCTCTCTCTCTCTCTCTCGTGCTCTGTCTCTCTCACTCAATCTCTCCTTCTCGCGCTCTGTCTCTCTCTCTCGCGCTCTGTCTCTCTCTCTCGTGCTCTGTCTCCCTCTCTCTCGCTTTCGCGCTCTCTCTCTCTCTCATGCTCTGTCTCTCTCACTCAATCTCTCCTTCTCGCACTCTGTCTCTCTCTCTCTCCTTCTTGCATTCTGTCTCTCTCTCGCGCTCTGTCTCTCTCTCTCTCTCTCGCTCTCACGCTCTCTCTCGCTCGCATGCTCTGTCTCTCTCACTCTCTCTCTCCTTCTCACGCTCTGTCTCTCTCTCTCTCTCTTGCTCTCGTGCTCTGTCTCTCTCTCTCTCTCACTCTCGCGCTCTGTCTCTCTCTCTCTCTCGCTCTCGCGCTCTGTCTCTCTCTCTCTTACTCTCACGCTCTGTCTCTCTCTATCACTCTTGCACTATCTCTCTCTCTCTCTCGCTCTCGCGGTCTGTCTCTCTCTCTCTCTCTCTCACTGTCCCGCACCGACTCTCTCTCTCGCTCTCATGCTCTGTCTCTCTCACTCTCTCTCTCCTTCTCACGCTCTGTCTCTCTCTCTCACTCTTGCGTTCTGTCTCTCTCTATCTCGTGCTCTGTCTGTCTCTCTCTCACTCTCGCGCTCTGTCTCTCTCTCTCTCTTGCTCTCACGCTCTCTCTCTCTCGCTCTCGCACTCTGTCTCTTTCTCTCTTGCTCTCGCAATCTGTCTCTCTCTCTCTCGCTCTTGTGCTCTGTCTCTCTCTCTCTCTCGCTCTCGTGCTCTGTACCTCTCTATCTCGCTCTCAAGCTCTGTCTCTGTCTCTCTCTCTTGCTCTCGCGCTCTGTCTCTCTCTCTCACGCTCGCGCTCTGTCTCTCTCTCTCTCTCGCTCTCGCGCTCTGTCTCTCTCTCTCACTCTTGCGCTCTGTCTCTCTCTCTCTCGCTCTCGCGCTCTGTCTCTCTCTCTCTTATTCTCACGCTCTGTCTCTCTCTCTCACTCTTGCGCTCTGTCTCTCTCTCTCTCACTCTCCCGCTCTGTCTCTCTCTCTCACTTTCATGCTCTGTCTTTCCCTCTCTCGCTCTCACGCTCTGTCTCTGTCTCTCTCAATCTCATGCTCTGTCTCTCTCTCTCGCTCTCGCGCTCTATGTCTCTCGCTCTCGTGCTGGATCATCCTTTCTCTCGCTCTCACGCTCTGTCTCTCTCTCTGTCGCTCTCTCTCTCTCTCTCTCGCTCTCGCGTGCTGTCTTACTCTCTCTCACTTTCGTGCTCTGTCTCTCCCTCTCTCTCTCGCGCTCTGTCTCTCTCTGTCTGTCTCTCTGACTCTCTCGTGCTCTGTCTCTCTCTCTCGCTCTCGCGTTCTGTCTCTCTCTCTCTCTCTCTCGTGATCTGTCTCTCTCACTCTCTCTCTCCTTCTCGCGCTCTGTCTCTCTCTCTCTCCTTCTCGTGTTCTGTCTCCATCTCTCTCACACTCTCTCTCTCTCACTCTCGCGCTCTGTCTCTCTCTCTCTCGCTCTCGTGCTCTGTCTCTCTCTCTCTTACTCTCACGCTCTGTCTCTCTCTATCACTCTTGCGCTCTGTCTCTCTCTCTCTCGCTCTCGCGGTCTGTCTCTCTCTCTCTCTCTCTCACTGTCCCGCTCCGACTCTCTCTCTCGCTCTCGTGCTCTGTCTTTCCCTCTCACGCTCTGTCTCTGTCTCTCTCACTCTCATGCTCTGTCTCTCTCTCTCATGCTCTCGCGATCTGTCTCTCTCACGCTCTCGCGCTCTATGTCTCTCTCTCGCTCTCGTGCTGGATCATTCTTTCTCTCGCTCTCACGCTCTGTCTCTCTCTCTCTTGCTCGCGCGCTCTGTCTCTCCCTTTCTCGCTCTCATCCTGTGTCTCTCTCTCGCTCTCGCACTCTGTCTCTCTCTCTCTCACTCTCGCGCTCTGTCTCTCTCTCTCTCGCTCTTGCGCTCTGTCCCTCTCGCTCTCGCGTGCTGTCTCACTCTCTCTCACTTTCGCGCTCTGTCTCTCCCTCTCTCTCGGGCTCTGTCTCTCTCTGTCTGTCTCTCTGACTGTCTCGTGCTCTGTCTCTCTCTCTCGTTGTCGCACTCTGGCTCTCTCTCTCGCTCTCAACCTCTGTCTCTCTCTCTCTCGCTCTCAAATTCTTTCTCTCTCTCTGTCACTCCCATGCTCTGTCTCTCTCTCTCTCGCTTTCGCTCTGTCTCTCTCTCTCTCGCTCTCACGCTCTGTCTATCTCTCTCTCGCGCCATGTCTCTCTCTCTCTCGTTCTCGCGCTCTCTCTCTCTCTCTCGCTCTCGCGCTCTGTCACTCTCTCTCTCGCTCTCGTGCTCTGTCTCTCTCTCTCACGCTCTGTCACTCTCTCTCTCGCTCTCGTTCTCTGTCTCTCTCTCTCACGCTCTCACGCTCCGTCTCTCTCTCTCTCTCGCTCTCGTGCTCTCTCTCTCTCTCGCTCTCGCGCTCTGTCTCTCTCTCTCGCGCTCGCGCTCTGTCTCTCTCTCTCTCTCTCACTCTCGCGCTCTGTCTCTCTCTCTCTCTTGCTCTCGTGCTCTGTCTCTCTCTCTCACTCTCCCACTCTGTCTCTCTCTCTCGCTCTCACGCTCTGTCTCTCTCTCTCTCTTGGTCTCGCGCTCTGTCTCTCTCTCTCACTCTTGCGCTCTGTCTCTCTCTCTCTCTCGCTCTCGCGGTCTGTCTCTCTCTCTCTCTCTCACTCTCCCGCTCTGTCTCTCTCCTCGCTCTCGTGCTCTGTCTTTCCCTCTCTCGCTCTCACGCTCTGTCTCTGTCTCTCTCTCTCTCGTGCTCTGTCTCTCTCTCTCTCGCTCTCGCACTCTGTCTCTCTCTCTGTCTCGCTCTCGTGCTCTGTCTCTCTCTCTCACTCTCTCACACTCTGTCTCTCTCTCTCTCTCTCTCACGCTCTGTCTATCTCTCTCTCGCGCCATGTCTCTCTCTCTCTCGTTCTCGCGCTCTCTCTCTCTCTCTCGCTCTCACGCTCTGTCACTCTCTCTCTCGCTCTCGTGCTCTGTCTCTCTCTCTCACGCTCTGTCACTCTCTCTCTCGCTCTCGTTCTCTGTCTCTCTCTCTCACGCTCTCACGCTCCGTCTCTCTCTCTCTCTCGCTCTCGTGCTCTCTCTCTCTCTCGCTCTCGCGCTCTGTCTCTCTCTCTCGCGCTCGCGCTCTGTCTCTCTCTCTCTCACTCTCGCGCTCTGTCTCTCTCTCTCTCTTGCTCTCGTGCTCTGTCTCTCTCTCTCACTCTCCCACTCTGTCTCTCTCTCTCGCTCTCACGCTCTGTCTCTCTCTCTCTCTTGGTCTCGCGCTCTGTCTCTCTCTCTCACTCTTGCGCTCTGTCTCTCTCTCTCTCTCGCTCTCGCGGTCTGTCTCTCTCTCTCTCTCTCACTCTCCCGCTCTGTCTCTCTCTCTCGCTCTCGTGCTCTGTCTTTCCCTCTCTCGCTCTCACGCTCTGTCTCTGTCTCTCTGTCTCTCTCTCTCTCGCTCTCGCACTCTGTCTCTCTCTGTCTCGCTCTCGTGCTCTGTCTCTCTCTCTCACTCTCTCACACTCTGGCTCTCTCTCTCTCGCTCTCAAACTCTTTCTCTCTCTCTCTCACTCTCATGCTCTGTCTCTCTCTCTCTCTCTCGCTTTCACTCTGTCTCTCACTCTCTCGCTCTCACACTCTGTCTATCTCTCTCTCGCGCCATGTCTCTCTCTCTATCGCTCTCGCGCGCTCTCTCTCTCTCTCGCTCTCATGCTCTGTCACTCTCTCTCTCGCTCTCGTGCTCTGTCTCTCTCTCTCATGCTCTGTTACTCTCTCTCTCGCTCTCGTTCTCTGTCTCTCTCTCTCTCGCTCTCACGCTCCATCTCTCTCTCTCTCTCTCGCTCTCTCGCTCTTGTGCTCTGTCTTTTGCTCGCTCTCGTGCTCTGTCTTTCTCTCGCTCTGTCTCTCTCTCTTTTGGTCTTGCGCTCTGTCTCTATCTCTCTTGCTCTACCTCTCGGACTCTGTGTCTCTCTCGCTCTCTCTCTCTGTCTTTCTCTCTCGCTCTTGCGCTCTGTCTGTCTCTCTCGCTCTCCTCTCATGCTCTGTCTCATTCTCTCTCACTCTCCAGCTCTGTCTCTCTCTCTCTCGCTCTCTCGCTCTCGTGCTCTGTCTTTTGCTCGCTCTCGTGCTCTGTCTTTCTCTCGCTCTGTCTCTCTCTCTTTTGGTCTTGCGCTCTGTCTCTATCTCTCTTGCTCTACCTCTCGGACTCTGTGTCTCTCTCGCTCTCTCTCTCTGTCTTTCTCTCTCGCTCTCGCGCTCTGTCTGTCTCTCTCGCTCTCCTCTCATGCTCTGTCTCATTCTCTCTCACTCTCCTGCTCTGTCTCTCTCTCTCTCGCTCGCCTGCTCTCCCTCTCTCGTTCGCCTGCTCTGTCACTCTCTCTCTTGCTCTCATGCTCTGTCTCTCTCTCTCTCGCTCTAGCGCTCAGTCTCTCTCTCACTCTCATGCTCTGTCTCTCTCTCGCTCTAGTGCTCTCTCTCTCGCTCGCCGCGCTCTGTCTCTCCCTTCCTCGCTCTCATGCTCTGTCTCTCTCTCGCTCTCGCACTCTGTCTCTCTCTCTCTCACTCGCACTCTGTCTCTCTCTCCCTCGCTTTCGCGCTCTGTCTCTCTCTCTCTCTCTCATGCTCTGTCTCTCTCACTCTCTCTCTCCTTCTCACGCTCTGTCTCTCTCTCACTCTTGCGTTCTGTCTCTCTCTCTCTCGTGCTCTGTCTGTCTCTCTCTCACTCTCACGCTCTGTCTCTCTCTCTCTCTTGCTCTCACGCTCTCTCTCTCTCGCTCTAGCACTCTGTCTCTTTCTCTCTTGCTCTCGCAATCTGTCTCTCTCTCTCTCGCTCTTGTGCTCTGTCTCTCTCTCTCTCTCGCTCTCGTGCTCTGTGCCTCTCTATCTCGCTCTCAAGCTCTGTCTCTCTCTCTCTCTCTTGCTCTCGCGCTCTGTCTCTCTCTCTCACGCTCGCGCTCTGTCTCTCTCTCTCTCGCTCTCGCGCTCTGTCTCTCTCTCTCTTATTCTCACGCTCTGTCTCTCTCTCTCACTCTTGCGCTCTGTCTCTCTCTCTCTCACTCTCGCGCTCTGTCTCTCTCTTATTCTCACGCTCTGTCTCTCTCTCTCACTCTTGCGCTCTGTCTCTCTCTCTCTCACTCTCCCGCTCTGTCTCTCTCTCTCACTCTCATGCTCTGTCTTTCCCTCTCTCGCTCTCACGCTCTGTCTCTGTCTCTCTCACTCTCATGCTCTGTCTCTCTCTCTCGCTCTCGCGCTCTATGTCTCTCTCTCGCTCTCGTGCTGGATCATCCTTTCTCTCGCTCTCACGCTCTGTCTCTCTCTCTGTCGCTCTCTCTCTCTCTCTCTCGCTCTCGCGTGCTGTCTCACTCTCTCTCACTTTCGTGCTCTGTCTCTCCCTCTCTCTCTCGCGCTCTGTCTCTCTCTGTCTGTCTCTCTGACTCTCTCGTGCTCTGTCTCCCTCTCTCGCTCTCGCGTTCTGTCTCTCTCTCTCTCTCTCGTGATCTGTCTCTCTCACTCTCTCTCTCCTTCTCGCGCTCTGTCTCTCTCTCTCTCCTTCTCGTGTTCTGCCTCCATCTCTCTCACACTCTGTCTCTCTCTCTCTCGCACTCTCGCGCTCTCTCTCTCTCTCTCTCTCTCTCACGCTCTGTCTCTCTCTCTCTCTCACTCTCCCGCTCTGTCTCTCTCTCTCACTCTCGCGTTCTGTCTTTCCCTCTCTCGCTCTCATGCTCTGTCTCTGTCTCTCTCTCTCTTGCGCTCTGTCTCTCTCTCGCGCTCTGTCTCTCTCTCTCTTGCTCTCACGCTCTGTCTCTCTCTCTCGCTCTCGCACTCTGTCTCTCTCTCTCGCTCTCGTGCTGGATCATTCTTTCTCTCGCTCTCGCGCTCTGTCTCTCTCTCACTCTCGCGCTCTGTCTCTCTCTCTCTCGCTCTCGCGTGCTGTCTCACTCTCGCTCTCGCGCTCTGTCTCTCTCTCTCGTGCTCTGTCTCTCTCTCGCTTTCGCGCTCTGTCTCTCTCTCTCTCTCTCTCGTGCTCTGTCTCTCTCACTCAATCTCTCCTTCTCGCGCTCTGTCTCTCTGTCTCGCGCTCTGTCTCTCTCTCTCTCGTGCTCTGTCTCTCTCTCTCTCGCTTTCGCGTGCTGTCTCACTCTCGCTCTCGCGCTCTGTCTCTCTCTTTCGTGCTCTGTCTCTCTCTCTCTCTCGCTTTCCCGCCCTCTCTCTCTCTCTCTCTCTCTCTCTCTCTCTCTCGTGCTCTGTCTCTCTCACTCAATCTCTCCTTCTCACGCTCTGTCTCTCTCTCTGGCACTCTGTCTCTCTCTCTCGTGCTCTGTCTCCCTTTCTCTCGCTTTCGCGCTCTCTCTCTCTCTCATGCTCTGTCTCTCTCACTCAATCTCTCCTTCTCGCGCTCTGTCTCTCTGTCTCGCGCTCTGTCTCTCTCTCTCTCATGCTCTGTCTCTCTCGCTTTCACGCTCTGTCTCTCTCTCTCTCTCTCGTGCTCTGTCTCACTCACTCAATCTCTCCTTCTCGCGCTCTGTCTCTCTCTCTCTCCTTCTTGCGTTCTGTCTCTCTCTCGCGCTCTGTCTCTCTCTCTCTCGCGCTCTGTCTCTCTCTCTCTCTCTCATGCTCTGTCTGTCTCACTCTCTCTCTCCTTCTCACGCTCTGTCTCTCTCTCTCACTCTTGCGTTCTGTCTCTCTCTCTCTCGTGCTCTGTCTGTCTCTCTCTCACTCTCGCGCTCTGTCTCTCTCTCTCTCTTGCTCTCACGCTCTCTCTCTCTCGCTCTCGCACTCTGTCTCTTTCTCTCTTGCTCTCGCAATCTGTCTCTCTCTCTCTCGCTCTCGTGCTCTGTGCCTCTCTGTCTCGCTCTCAAGCTCTTTCTCTCTCTCTCTCTCTTGCTCTCGCGCTCTGTCTCTCTCTCTCGTGCTCTGTCTCTCTCTCGCTTTCGCGCTCTGTCTCTCTCTCTCTTTCTCATGCATCTGTCTCTCTCACTCAATCTCTCCTTCTCGCGCTCTGTCTCTCTGTCTCGCGCTCTGTCTCTCTCTCTCTCGTGCTCTGTCTCTCTCGCTTTCGCGCTCTGTCTCTCTCTCTGTCTCGTGCTCTGTCTCTCTCACTCAATCTCTCCTTCTCGCGCTCTGTCTCTCTCTCTCTCCTTCTTGCGTTCTGTCTCTCTCTCGCGCTCTGTCTCTCTCTCTCTCGTGCTCTGTCTCTCTCTCCCTCGCTTTCGCGCTCCGTCTCTCTCTCTCTCTCTCATGCTCTGTCTCTCTCACTCTCTCTCTCCTTCTCACGCTCTGTCTCTCTCTCTCACTCTTGCGCTCTGTCTCTCTCTCTCTCGCTCTCGCGGTCTGTCTCTCTCTCTCTCTCTCTCTCACTCTCCCGCTCTGTCTCTCTCTCTCGCTCTCGCGCTCTGTCTTTCCCTCTCTCGCTCTCACGCTCTGTCTCTGTCTCTCTCTCTCTCGCGCTCTGTCTCTCTCTCTCTCGCACTCTGTCTCTCTCGCTCTCGCGCTCTGTCTCTCTCTCTCTCACGCTCTGTCTCTGTCTCTCTCACTCTCATGCTCTGTCTCTCTCTCTCATGCTCTCACGATCTGTCTCTCTCTCTCTCGCTCTCACGCTCTATGTCTCTCTCTCGCTCTCGTGCTGGATCATTCTTTCTCTCGCTCTCATGCTCTGTCTCTGTCTCTCTCGCTCTCGCGTGCTGTCTCACTCTCTCTCACTTTCGTGCTCTGTCTCTCCCTCTCTCTCTCTCGCGCTCTGTCTCTCTCTGTCTGTCTCTCTAACTCTCTCGTGCTCTGTCTCTCTCTCTCGCTCTCGCGTTCTGTCTGTCTCTCTCTCTCTCGTGATCTGTCTCTCTCACTCTCTCTCTCCTTCTTGCGCTCTGTCTCTCTCTCTCTCCTTCTCGTGTTCTGTCTCCATCTCGCTCACACTCTGTCTCTCTCTCTCTCGCACTCTGTCGCTCTCTCTCTTGCTCTCGTGCTCTGTCTCTCTCTCTCACTCAAGCGCTCTCTCTCTCTCTCTCACTCTTGCGCTCTGTTTCTCTCTCTCTCTTGGTCTCGCGCTCTGTCTCTCTCTCTCACTCTTGCGCTCTGTCTCTCTCTCTCTCGCTCTTGCGGTCTGTCTGTCTCTCTCTCTCTCTCACTCTCCCGCTCTGTCTCTCTCTCTCGCTCTCGTGCTCTGTCTTTCCCTCTCTCGCTCTCACGCTCTGTCTCTGTCTCTCTCTCTCTCGCGCTCTGTCTCTCTCTCTCTCCCACTCTGTCTCTCTCGCTCTCGCGCTGTCTCTCTCTCTCTCACGCTCTAGTCTCTCTCTCTCTTGCTCTCGCGCTCTGTCTCTCGCTCTCGTTCTCGCGCTCTGTCACTCTCTCCCGCTCTCGTGCTGGATCATTCTTTCTCTCGCTCTCGTGCTCTGTCTCTCTCTCTCTCACTCTCGCGCTCTGTCTCTCTCTCACTCTCGCGTGCTGTCTCACTCTCGCACTCGCGCTCTGTCTCTCTCTCTCGTGCTCTGTCTCTCTCTCTCTCGCTTTCGCGCTCTGTCTCTCTCTCACGTGCTCTGTCTCTCTCTCTCGCTTTCCCGCTCTGTCTCTCTCTCTCTCTCTCATGCTCTGTCTCTCTCAGTCTCTCTCTCCTTCTCATGCTCTGTCTCTCTCTCTCACTCTCATGTTCTGTCTCTCTCTCTTTCGTGCTCTGTCTCTCTCTCACTCACACTCGCGCTCTGTCTCTCTCTCTCTTGCTCTCGCGCTCTGTCTCTCTCTCTCTTACTCTCACGCTCTGTCTCTCTCTCTCACTCTTGCGCTCTGTCTCTCTCTCTCTCGCTCTCGCGATCTGTCTCTCTCCCTCTCTCACTCTCCCGCTCTGTCTCTCTCTCTCGCTCTCGTGCTCTGTCTTTCCCTCCCTCGCTCTCATGCTCTGTCTCTGTCTCTCTCACTCTCATGCGCTGTCTCTCTCTCTCATGCTCTCGCGATCTGTCTCTCTCTCTCTCGCTCTCACGCTCTATGTCTCTCTCTCGCTCTCGTGCTGGATCATTCTTTCTCTTGCTCTCACGCTCTGTCTCTGTCTCTCTCGCTCTCGCGCTCTGTCTCTCTCGCTCTCGCGTGCTGTCTCACTCTCTCTCAATTTCGTGCTCTGTCTCTCCCTCTCTCTCTCGCGCTCTGTCTCTCTCTGTCTGTCTCTCTGACTCTCTCGTGCTCTGTCTCTCTCTCTCGCTCTCGCGTTCTGTCTCTCTCTCTCTCTCTCTCGTGATCTGTCTCTCTCACTCTCTCTCTCCTTCTTGCGCTCTGTCTCTCTCTCTCTCCTTCTCGTGTTCTGTCTCCATCTCGCTCACACTCTGTCTCTCCCTCTCTCGCACTCTGTCACTCTCTCTCTTGCTCTCGTGCTCTGTCTCTCTCTCTCACTCAAGCGCTCTCTCTCTCTCTCTCACTCTTGCGCTCTGTCTCTCTCTCTCTTGGTATCGCGCTCTGTCTCTCTCTCTCTCTCTTGCGCTCTGTCTCTCTCTCTCTCGCTCTCGCGGTCTGTCTCTCTCTCTCTCTCTCTCACTCTCCCGCTCTGTCTCTCTCTCGCACTCTCGCGCTCTGCTCTGTCTTTCCCTCTCTCGCTCTCACGCTCTGTCTCTGTCTCTCTCTCTCGCGCTCTGTCTCTCTCTCTCTCGCACTCTGTCTCTCTCGCTCTCGCGCTCTGTCTCTCTCTCTCTCTCGCGCTGTCTCTCTCTCTCTTGCTCTCGCGCTCTGTCTCTCTCTCTCGTTCTCGCGCTCTGTCACTCTCTCCCGCTCTCGTGCTGGATCATTCTTACTCTCGCTCTCTCGCTCTGTCTCTCTCTCACTCTCGCGCTCTGTCTCTCTCTCGCTCTCGCGTGCTGTCTCACTCTCGCTCTCACGCTCTGTCTCTCTCTCTCGTGCTCTGTCTCTCTCTCTCGCGCTCTGTCTCTCTCTCTCTCGTGCTCTGTCTCTCTCTCTCTCGCTTTCGCGTGCTGTCTCACTCTCGCTCTCGCGCTCTGTCTCTCTCTTTCGTGCTCTGTCTCTCTCTCTCTCGCTTTCCCGCCCTCTCTCTCTCTCTCTCTCTCTCTCTCTCGTGCTCTGTCTCTCTCACTCAATCTCTCCTTCTCGCGCTCTGTCTCTCTCTCTCTCGCGCTCTGTCTCTCTCTCTCTTGCTCTCGCGCTCTGTCTCTCTCTCTCGCTCTCGCGCTCTGTCTCTCTCTCTCGCTCTCGCGCTCTGTCTTTATCTCTCTCGCTCTCGTGCTGGATCATTCTTTCTCTCGCTCTCGCGCTCTGTCTCTCTCTCTCTCATTCTCGCGCTCTGTCTCTCTCTCTCTCACTCTCGCGTGCTGTCTCACTCTCGCTCTCGCGCTCTGTCTCTCTCTCTCGTGCTCTGTCTCTCTCTCGCTTTCGCGCTCTGTCTCTCTCTCTCTCTCTCTCTCTCGTGCTCTGTCTCTCTCACTCAAACTCCTTCTCGCGCTCTGTCTCTCTGTCTCGCGCTCTGTCTCTCTGTCTCGCGCTCTGTCTCTCTCTCTCTCGTGCTCTGTCTCTCTCTCTCTCGCTTTCGCGCTCTGTCTCTCTCTCTCTCTCTCTCTCTCGTGCTCTGTCTCTCTCACTCATTCTCTCCTTCTCGCGCTCTGTCTCTCTCTCTCTCCTTGCGTTCAGTCTCTCTCTCGCGCTCTTACTCTCTCTCTCTTGCTCTCGCGCTCTCTCTCTCTCGCTCTCGCGCTCTGTCTCTCTCTCTCTCGCTCTCTGTCTCTCTCTCTCTCTCTCATGCTCTGTCTGTCTCACTCTCTCTCTCCTTCTCACGCTCTGTCTCTCTCTCTCACTCTTGCGTTCTGTCTCTCTCTCTCTCGTGCTCTGTCTGTCTCTCTCTCACTCTCGCGCTCTGTCTCTCTCTCTCTCTTGCTCTCACGCTCTCTCTCTCTCGCTCTCGCACTCTGTCTCTTTCTCTCTTGCTCTCGCAATCTGTCTCTCTCTCTCTCGCTCTTGTGCTCTGTCTCTATCTCTCTCTCGCTCTCGTGCTCTGTGCCTCTCTGTCTCGCTCTCAAGCTCTGTCTCTCTCTCTCTCTCTTGCTCTCGCGCTCTGTCTCTCTCTCTCTTATTCTCACGCTCTGTCTCTCTCTCTCACTCTCGCGCTCTGTCTCTCTCTCTCTCGCTCTCGCGCTCTGTCTCTCTCTCTCTCTTATTCTCATGCTCTGTCTCTCTCTCTCACTCTTGCGCTCTGTCTCTCTCTCACTCTCCCGCTCTGTCTCTCTCTCTCACTCTCATGCTCTGTCTTTCCCTCTCTCGCTCTCACGCTCTGTCTCTGTCTCTCTCACTCTCATGCTCTGTCTGTCTCTCTCTCTCTCGCTTTCCCGCCCTCTCTCTCTCTCTCTCTCTCGTGCTCTGTCTCTCTCACTCAATCTCTCCTTCTCGCGCTCTGTCTCTCTCTCTCTCGCGCTCTGTCTCTCTCTCTCTTGCTCTCGCGCTCTGTCTCTCTCTCTCGCTCTCGCGCTCTGTCTCTCTCTCTCGCTCTCGCGCTCTGTCTTTATCTCTCTCTTATTCTCACGCTCTGTCTCTCTCTCTCACTCTTGCGCTCTGTCTCTCTCTCACTCTCCCGCTCTGTCTCTCTCTCTCACTCTCATGCTCTGTCTTTCCCTCTCTCGCTCTCACGCTCTGTCTCTGTCTCTCTCACTCTCATGCTCTGTCTCTCTCTCTCGCTCTCGCGCTCTATGTCTCTCTCTCGCTCTCGTGCTGGATCATCCTTTCTCTCGCTCTCACGCTCTGTCTCTCTCTCTGTCGCTCTCTCTCTCTCTCTCTCGCTCTCGCGTGCTGTCTCACTCTCTCTCACTTTCGTGCTCTGTCTCTCCCTCTCTCTCTCGCGCTCTGTCTCTCTCTGTCTGTCTCTCTGACTCTCTCGTGCTCTGTCTCTCTCTCTCGCTCTCGCATTCTGTCTCTCTCTCTCTCTCTCTCGTGATCTGTCTCTCTCACTCTCTCTCTCCTTCTCGCGCTCTGTCTCTCTCTCTCTCCTTCTCGTGTTCTGTCTCCATCTCTCTCACACTCTGTCTCTCTCTCTCTCGCGCTCTGTCACTCTCTCTCTTGCTCTCACGCTCTGTCTCTGTCTCTCTCTCTCGCGCGCTCTGTCTCCATCTCTCTCGCACTCTGTCTCTCTCTCTCGCACTCTGTCTCTCTCGCTCTCGCGCTCTGTCTCTCTCTCTTGCTCTCGCGCTCTGTCTCTCTCGCTCTCGCGCTCTGTCTCTCTCTCTCGCTCTCGTGCTGGATCATTCTTTCTCTCGCTCTCGCGCTCTGTCTCTCTCTCTCTCACTCTCGCGCTCTGTCTCTCTCTCTCTCGCTCTCGCATGCTGTCTCACTCTCGCTCTCGCGCTCTGTCTCTCTCTCTCGTGCTCTGTCTCTCTCTCGCTTTCGCTTTCTGTCTCTCTCTCTCTTTCTCGTGCTCTGTCTCTCTCACTCAATCTCTCCTTCTCGCGCTCTGTCTCTCTGTCTCGCGCTCTGTCTCTCTCTCTCTCGTGCTCTGTCTCTCTCGCTTTCGCGCTCTGTCTCTCTCTCTCTCTCGTGCTCTGTCTCTCTCACTCAATCTCTCCTTCTCGCGCTCTGTCTCTCTCTCTCTCCTTCTTGCGTTCTGTCTCTCTCTCGCGCTCTGTCTCTCTCTCTCTCGTGCTCTGTCTCTCTCTCCCTCGCTTTCGCGCTCCGTCTCTCTCTCTCTCTCTCATGCTCTGTCTCTCTCACTCTCTCTCTCCTTCTCACGCTCTGTCTCTCTCTCTCACTCTCGCGCTCTGTCTCTCTCTCTTGCTCTCGCAATCTGTCTCTCTCTCTCTCGCTCTTGTGCTCTGTCTCTCTCTCTCTCTCGCTCCCGCGCTCTGTGCCTCTCTATCTCGCTCTCAAGCTCTGTCTCTCTCTCTCTCTTGCTCTCGCGCTTTGTCTCTCTCTCTCTCTCACTCTCGCGCTCTGTCTCTCTCTCTCTCGCTCTCGCGCTCTGTCTCTCTCTCTCTTACTCTCACGCTCTGTCTCTCACTCTCACTCTTGCGCTCTGTCTCTCTCTCTCTCGCTCTCGCGGTCTGTCTCTCTCTCTCTCTCTCTCTCTTACTCTCCCGCTCTGTCTCTCTCTCTCGCTCTCATGCTCTGTCTTTCCCTCTCTCACTCTCACGTTCTGTCTCTGTCTCTCTCACTCTCATGCTCTGTCTCTCTCTCTCATGCTCTCGCGATCTGTCTCTCTCTCTCTCGCTCTCGCGCTCTATGTCTCTCTCTCGCTCTCATGCTGGATCATTCTTTCTCTCGCTCTCACGCTCTGTCTCTCTCTCTCTCACTCTCTGTCTCTCTCTCACTCTCGCGTGCTGTCTCACTCTCTCTCACTTTTGAGCTCTGTCTCTCCCTCTCTCTCTCATGCTCTGTCTCTCTCTGTCTGTCTCTCTGACTCTCTCGTGCTCTGTCTCTCTCTCTCGCTCTCGCATTCTGTCTCTCTCTCTCTCTCTCTCGTGATCTGTCTCTCTCACGCTCTCTCTCCTTCTCGCGCTCTGTCTCTCTCTCTCTCCTTCTCGTGTTCTGTCTCCATCTCTCTCACACTCTGTCTCTCTCTCTCTCGTGCTCTGTCACTCTCTCTCTTGCTCTCACGCTCTGTCTCTGTCTCTCTCTCTCACGCGCTCTGTCTCTATCTCTCTCGCACTCTGTCACTCTCTCTCGCACTCTGTCTCTCTCGCTCTCGCGCTCTGTCTCTCTCTCTTCCTCTCGCGCTCTGTCTCTCTCTCTCGCTCTCGCGCTCTGTCTCTCTCTCTCGCTCTCGTGCTGGATCATTCTTTCTCTCGCTCTCGCGCTCTGTCTCTCTCTCTCTCACTCTCGCGCTCTGTCTCTCTCTCTCTCGCTCTCGTGTGCTGTCTCACTCTCGCTCTCGCGCTCTGTCTCTCTCTCTCGTGCTCTGTCTCTCTCTCGCTTTCGCGCTCTGTCTCTCTCTCTCTTTCTCGTGCTCTGTCTCTCTCACTCAATCTCTCCTTCTCGCGCTCTGTCTCTCTGTCTCGCGCTCTGTCTCTCTCTCTCTTGTGCTCTGTCTCTCTCGCTTTCGCGCTCTGTCTCTCTCTCTCTCTCGTGCTCTGTCTCTCTCACTCAATCTCTCCTTCTCGCGCTCTGTCTCTCTCTCTCTCTCCTTCTTGCATTCTGTCTCTCGCGCTCTGTCTCTCTCTCTCTCGTGCTCTGTCTCTCTCTCCCTCGCTTTCGCGCTCCGTCTCTCTCTCTCTCTCTCATGCTCTGTCTCTCTCACTCTCTCTCTCCTTCTCACGCTCTGTCTCTCTCTCTCACTCTCGCGTTCTGTCTCTCTCTCTCTCGTGCTCTGTCTGTCTCTCTCTCACTCTCGCGCTCTGTCTCTCTCTCTTGCTCTCGCAATCTGTCTCTCTCTCTCTCGCTCTTGTGCTCTGTCTCTCTCTCTCTCTCGCTCCCGCGCTCTGTGCCTCTCTATCTCGCTCTCAAGCTCTGTCTCTCTCTCTCTCTTGCTCTCGCGCTTTGTCTCTCTCTCTCTCTCACTCTCGCGCTCTGTCTCTCTCTCTCTCGCTCTCGCGCTCTGTCTCTCTCTCTCTTACTCTCACGCTCTGTCTCTCACTCTCACTCTTGCGCTCTGTCTCTCTCTCTCTCGCTCTCGCGGTCTGTCTCTCTCTCTCTCTCTCTCTTACTCTCCCGCTCTGTCTCTCTCTCTCGCTCTCATGCTCTGTCTTTCCCTCTCTCGCTCTCACGTTCTGTCTCTGTCTCTCTCACTCTCATGCTCTGTCTCTCTCTCTCATGCTCTCGCGATCTGTCTCTCTCTCTCGCTCTCGCGCTCTATGTCTCTCTCTCGCTCTCATGCTGGATCATTCTTTCTCTCGCTCTCACGCTCTGTCTCTCTCTCTCTCACTCTCTGTCTCTCTCTCACTCTCGCGTGCTGTCTCACTCTCTCTCACTTTTGAGCTCTGTCTCTCCCTCTCTCTCTCGTGCTCTGTCTCTCTCTGTCTGTCTCTCTGACTCTCTCGTGCTCTGTCTCTCTCTCTAGCTCTCGCGTTCTGTCTCTCTCTCTCTCTCTCTCTCTCTCGTGATCTGTCTCTCTCACGCTCTCTCTCCTTCTCGCGCTCTGTCTCTCTCTCTCTCCTTCTCGTGTTCTGTCTCCATCTTTCTCACACTCTGTCTCTCTCTCTGTCTCGCGCTCTGTCACTCTCTCTCTTGCTCTCGCGCTCTGTCTCTCTCTCTCTCTCTCTCGCTCTCGCGTGCTGTCTCACTCTCTCTCACTTTCGTGCTCTGTCTCTCCCTCTCTCTCTCGCGCTCTGTCTCTCTCTGTCTGTCTCTCTGACTCTCTCGTGCTCTGTCTCTCTCTCTCGCTCTCGCGTTCTGTCTCTCTCTCTCTCTCTCGTGATCTGTCTCTCTCACTCTCTCTCTCCTTCTCGCGCTCTGTCTCTCTCTCTCTCCTTCTCGTGTTCTGTCTCCATCTCTCTCACACTCTCTCTCTCTCACTCTCACGCTCTGTCTCTCTCTCTCTCGCGCTCTGTCTCTCTCTCTCTTACTCTCACGCTCTGTCTCTCTCTATCACTCTTGCGCTCTGTCTCTCTCTCTCTCGCTCTCGCGGTCTGTCTCTCTCTCTCTCTCACTGTCCCGCTCCGACTCTCACTCTCGCTCTCGTGCTCTGTCCTTCCCTCTCTCGCTCTCACGCTCTGTCTCTGTCTCTCTCACTCTCATGCTCTGTCTCTCTCTCTCATGCTCTCGCGATCTGTCTCTCTCTCTCTCTCGCTCTCACGCTCTATGTCTCTCTCTCGCTCTCGTGCTGGATCATTCTTTCTCTCGCTCTCACGCTCTGTCTCTGTCTCTCTCGCTCTCGCGCTCTGTCTCTCTCGCTCTCGCGTGCTGTCTCACTCTCTCTCACTTTCGTGCTCTGTCTCTCCCTCTCTCTCTCGCGCTCTGTCTCTCTCTGTCTGTCTCTCTGACTCTCTCGTGCTCTGTCTCTCTCTCTCGCTCTCGCGTTCTGTCTCTCTCTCTCTCTCTCTCGTGATCTGTCTCTCTCACTCTCTCTCTCCTTCTTGCGCTCTGTCTCTCTCTCTCTCCTTACCGTGTTCTGTCTCCATCTCGCTCACACTCTGTCTCTCTCTCTCTCGCACTCTGTCACTCTCTCTCTTGCTCTCGTGCTCTGTCTCTCTCTCTCACTCAAGCGCTCTCTCTCTCTCTCTCACTCTTGCGCTCTGTCTCTCTCTCTCTTGGTATCGCGCTCTGTCTCTCTCTCTCACTCTTGCGCTCTGTCTCTCTCTCTCTTGCTCTCGCGGTCTGTCTGTCTCTCTCTCTCTCTCACTCTCCCGCTCTCTCTCTCTCTCTCGCTCTCGCGCTCTGCTCTGTCTTTCCCTCTCTCGCTCTCACGCTCTGTCTCTGTCTCTCTCTCTCTCGCGCTCTGTCTCTCTCTCTCTCGCACTCTGTCTCTCTCGCTCTCGCGCTCTGTCTCTCTCTCTCTCGCGCTCTGTCTCTCTCTCTCTTGCTCTCGCGCTCTGTCTCTCTCTCTCTTGCTCTCGCGCTCTGTCTCTCTCTCTCATTCTCGCGCTCTGTCACTCTCTCCCGCTCTCGTGCTGGATCATTCTTTCTCTCGCTCTCGCGCTCTGTCTCTCTCTCACTCTCGCGCTCTGTCTCTCTCTCGCTCTCGCGTGCTGTCTCACTCTCGCTCTCGTGCTCTGTCTCTCTCTCTCGTGCTCTGTCTCTCTCTCTCTCGCTTTCGCGCTCTGTCTCTCTCTCTCTCTCGTGCTCTATCTCTCTCACTCAATCTCTCCTTCTCGCGCTCTGTCTCCCTCTCTCGCGCTCTGTCTCTCTCTCTCTCGTGCTCTGTCTCTCTCTCTCTCGCTTTCGCGTGCTGTCTCACTCTCGCTCTCGCGCTCTGTCTCTCTCTTTCGTGCTCTGTCTCTCTCTCTCTCGCTTTCCCGCCCTCTCTCTCTCTCTCTCTCTCTCTCTCTCTCGTGCTCTGTCTCTCTCACTCAATCTCTCCTTCTCGCGCTCTGTCTCTCTCTCTCGCGCTCTGTCTCTCTCTCTCGTGCTCTGTCTCCCTCTCTCTCGCTTTCGCGCTCTCTCTCTCTCTCATGCTCTGTCTCTCTCACTCAATCTCTCCTTCTCGCACTCTGTCTCTCTCTCTCTCCTTCTTGCATTCTGTCTCTCTCTCGCGCTCTGTCTCTCTCTCTCTCTCTCGCTCTCACGCTCTCTCTCGCTCGCATGCTCTGTCTCTCTCACTCTCTCTCTCCTTCTCACGCTCTGTCTCTCTCTCTCTCTCTTGCTCTCGTGCTCTGTCTCTCTCTCTCTCTCACTCTCGCGCTCTGTCTCTCTCTCTCTCTCGCTCTCGCGCTCTGTCTCTCTCTCTCTTACTCTCACGCTCTGTCTCTCTCTATCACTCTTGCACTATCTCTCTCTCTCTCTCGCTCTCGCGGTCTGTCTCTCTCTCTCTCTCTCTCACTGTCCCGCACCGACTCTCTCTCTCGCTCTCATGCTCTGTCTCTCTCACTCTCTCTCTCCTTCTCACGCTCTGTCTCTCTCTCTCACTCTTGCGTTCTGTCTCTCTCTATCTCGTGCTCTGTCTGTCTCTCTCTCACTCTCGCGCTCTGTCTCTCTCTCTCTCTTGCTCTCACGCTCTCTCTCTCTCGCTCTCGCACTCTGTCTCTTTCTCTCTTGCTCTCGCAATCTGTCTCTCTCTCTCTCGCTCTTGTGCTCTGTCTCTCTCTCTCTCTCGCTCTCGTGCTCTGTACCTCTCTATCTCGCTCTCAAGCTCTGTCTCTCTCTCTCTCTCTTGCTCTCGCGCTCTGTCTCTCTCTCTCACGCTCGCGCTCTGTCTCTCTCTCTCTCTCGCTCTCGCGCTCTGTCTCTCTCTCTCACTCTTGCGCTCTGTCTCTCTCTCTCTCGCTCTCGCGCTCTGTCTCTCTCTCTCTTATTCTCACGCTCTGTCTCTCTCTCTCACTCTTGCGCTCTGTCTCTCTCTCTCTCACTCTCCCGCTCTGTCTCTCTCTCTCACTCTCATGCTCTGTCTTTCCCTCTCTCGCTCTCACGCTCTGTCTCTGTCTCTCTCACTCTCATGCTCTGTCTCTCTCTCTCGCTCTCGCGCTCTATGTCTCTCGCTCTCGTGCTGGATCATCCTTTCTCTCGCTCTCACGCTCTGTCTCTCTCTCTGTCGCTCTCTCTCTCTCTCTCTCGCTCTCGCGTGCTGTCTTACTCTCTCTCACTTTCGTGCTCTGTCTCTCCCTCTCTCTCTCGCGCTCTGTCTCTCTCTGTCTGTCTCTCTGACTCTCTCGTGCTCTGTCTCTCTCTCTCGCTCTCGCGTTCTGTCTCTCTCTCTCTCTCTCTCGTGATCTGTCTCTCTCACTCTCTCTCTCCTTCTCGCGCTCTGTCTCTCTCTCTCTCCTTCTCGTGTTCTGTCTCCATCTCTCTCACACTCTCTCTCTCTCACTCTCGCGCTCTGTCTCTCTCTCTCTCGCTCTCGTGCTCTGTCTCTCTCTCTCTTACTCTCACGCTCTGTCTCTCTCTATCACTCTTGCGCTCTGTCTCTCTCTCTCTCGCTCTCGCGGTCTGTCTCTCTCTCTCTCTCTCTCACTGTCCCGCTCCGACTCTCTCTCTCGCTCTCGTGCTCTGTCTTTCCCTCTCACGCTCTGTCTCTGTCTCTCTCACTCTCATGCTCTGTCTCTCTCTCTCATGCTCTCGCGATCTGTCTCTCTCACGCTCTCGCGCTCTATGTCTCTCTCTCGCTCTCGTGCTGGATCATTCTTTCTCTCGCTCTCACGCTCTGTCTCTCTCTCTCTTGCTCGCGCGCTCTGTCTCTCCCTTTCTCGCTCTCATCCTGTGTCTCTCTCTCGCTCTCGCACTCTGTCTCTCTCTCTCTCACTCTCGCGCTCTGTCTCTCTCTCTCTCACTCTTGCGCTCTGTCCCTCTCGCTCTCGCGTGCTGTCTCACTCTCTCTCACTTTCGCGCTCTGTCTCTCCCTCTCTCTCGGGCTCTGTCTCTCTCTGTCTGTCTCTCTGACTGTCTCGTGCTCTGTCTCTCTCTCTCGCTGTCGCACTCTGGCTCTCTCTCTCGCTCTCAACCTCTGTCTCTCTCTCTCTCGCTCTCAAATTCTTTCTCTCTCTCTGTCACTCCCATGCTCTGTCTCTCTCTCTCTCGCTTTCGCTCTGTCTCTCTCTCTCTCGCTCTCACGCTCTGTCTATCTCTCTCTCGCGCCATGTCTCTCTCTCTCTCGTTCTCGCGCTCTCTCTCTCTCTCTCGCTCTCGCGCTCTGTCACTCTCTCTCTCGCTCTCGTGCTCTGTCTCTCTCTCTCACGCTCTGTCACTCTCTCTCTCGCTCTCGTTCTCTGTCTCTCTCTCTCACGCTCTCACGCTCCGTCTCTCTCTCTCTCTCACTCTCGCGCTCTGTCTCTCTCTCTCTCGCTCTCGTGTGCTGTCTCACTCTCGCTCTCGCGCTCTGTCTCTCTCTCTCGTGCTCTGTCTCTCTCTCGCTTTCGCGCTCTGTCTCTCTCTCTCTTTCTCGTGCTCTGTCTCTCTCACTCAATCTCTCCTTCTCGCGCTCTGTCTCTCTGTCTCGCGCTCTGTCTCTCTCTCTCTTGTGCTCTGTCTCTCTCGCTTTCGCGCTCTGTCTCTCTCTCTCTCTCGTGCTCTGTCTCTCTCACTCAATCTCTCCTTCTCGCGCTCTGTCTCTCTCTCTCTCTCCTTCTTGCATTCTGTCTCTCGCGCTCTGTCTCTCTCTCTCTCGTGCTCTGTCTCTCTCTCCCTCGCTTTCGCGCTCCGTCTCTCTCTCTCTCTCTCATGCTCTGTCTCTCTCACTCTCTCTCTCCTTCTCACGCTCTGTCTCTCTCTCTCACTCTCGCGTTCTGTCTCTCTCTCTCTCGTGCTCTGTCTGTCTCTCTCTCACTCTCGCGCTCTGTCTCTCTCTCTTGCTCTCGCAATCTGTCTCTCTCTCTCTCGCTCTTGTGCTCTGTCTCTCTCTCTCTCTCGCTCCCGCGCTCTGTGCCTCTCTATCTCGCTCTCAAGCTCTGTCTCTCTCTCTCTCTTGCTCTCGCGCTTTGTCTCTCTCTCTCTCTCACTCTCGCGCTCTGTCTCTCTCTCTCTTACTCTCACGCTCTGTCTCTCACTCTCACTCTTGCGCTCTGTCTCTCTCTCTCTCGCTCTCGCGGTCTGTCTCTCTCTCTCTCTCTCTCTTACTCTCCCCTCCCGCTCTGTCTCTCTCTCTCGCTCTCATGCTCTGTCTTTCCCTCTCTCGCTCTCACGTTCTGTCTCTGTCTCTCTCACTCTCATGCTCTGTCTCTCTCTCTCATGCTCTCGCGATCTGTCTCTCTCTCTCGCTCTCGCGCTCTATGTCTCTCTCTCGCTCTCATGCTGGATCATTCTTTCTCTCGCTCTCACGCTCTGTCTCTCTCTCTCTCACTCTCTGTCTCTCTCTCACTCTCGCGTGCTGTCTCACTCTCTCTCACTTTTGAGCTCTGTCTCTCCCTCTCTCTCTTGTGCTCTGTCTCTCTCTGTCTGTCTCTCTGACTCTCTCGTGCTCTGTCTCTCTCTCTAGCTCTCGCGTTCTGTCTCTCTCTCTCTCTCTCTCTCTCTCGTGATCTGTCTCTCTCACGCTCTCTCTCCTTCTCGCGCTCTGTCTCTCTCTCTCTCCTTCTCGTGTTCTGTCTCCATCTTTCTCACACTCTGTCTCTCTCTCTGTCTCGCGCTCTGTCACTCTCTCTCTTGCTCTCGCGCTCTGTCTCTCTCTCTCTCTCTCTCGCTCTCGCGTGCTGTCTCACTCTCTCTCACTTTCGTGCTCTGTCTCTCCCTCTCTCTCTCGCGCTCTGTCTCTCTCTGTCTGTCTCTCTGACTCTCTCGTGCTCTGTCTCTCTCTCTCGCTCTCGCGTTCTGTCTCTCTCTCTCTCTCTCGTGATCTGTCTCTCTCACTCTCTCTCTCCTTCTCGCGCTCTGTCTCTCTCTCTCTCCTTTTCGTGTTCTGTCTCCATCTCTCTCACACTCTCTCTCTCTCACTCTCACGCTCTGTCTCTCTCTCTCTCGCGCTCTGTCTCTCTCTCTCTTACTCTCACGCTCTGTCTCTCTCTATCACTCTTGCGCTCTGTCTCTCTCTCTCTCGCTCTCGCGGTCTGTCTCTCTCTCTCTCTCACTGTCCCGCTCCGACTCTCACTCTCGCTCTCGTGCTCTGTCCTTCCCTCTCTCGCTCTCACGCTCTGTCTCTGTCTCTCTCACTCTCATGCTCTGTCTCTCTCTCTCATGCTCTCGCGATCTGTCTCTCTCTCTCTCTCGCTCTCACGCTCTATGTCTCTCTCTCGCTCTCGTGCTGGATCATTCTTTCTCTCGCTCTCACGCTCTGTCTCTGTCTCTCTCGCTCTCGCGCTCTGTCTCTCTCGCTCTCGCGTGCTGTCTCACTCTCTCTCACTTTCGTGCTCTGTCTCTCCCTCTCTCTCTCGCGCTCTGTCTCTCTCTGTCTGTCTCTCTGACTCTCTCGTGCTCTGTCTCTCTCTCTCGCTCTCGCGTTCTGTCTCTCTCTCTCTCTCTCTCGTGATCTGTCTCTCTCACTCTCTCTCTCCTTCTTGCGCTCTGTCTCTCTCTCTCTCCTTACCGTGTTCTGTCTCCATCTCGCTCACACTCTGTCTCTCTCTCTCTCGCACTCTGTCACTCTCTCTCTTGCTCTCGTGCTCTGTCTCTCTCTCTCACTCAAGCGCTCTCTCTCTCTCTCTCACTCTTGCGCTCTGTCTCTCTCTCTCTTGGTATCGCGCTCTGTCTCTCTCTCTCACTCTTGCGCTCTGTCTCTCTCTCTCTTGCTCTCGCGGTCTGTCTGTCTCTCTCTCTCTCTCACTCTCCCGCTCTCTCTCTCTCTCTCGCTCTCGCGCTCTGCTCTGTCTTTCCCTCTCTCGCTCTCACGCTCTGTCTCTGTCTCTCTCTCTCTCGCGCTCTGTCTCTCTCTCTCTCGCACTCTGTCTCTCTCGCTCTCGCGCTCTGTCTCTCTCTCTCTCGCGCTCTGTCTCTCTCTCTCTTGCTCTCGCGCTCTGTCTCTCTCTCTCTTGCTCTCGCGCTCTGTCTCTCTCTCTCATTCTCGCGCTCTGTCACTCTCTCCCGCTCTCGTGCTGGATCATTCTTTCTCTCGCTCTCGCGCTCTGTCTCTCTCTCACTCTCGCGCTCTGTCTCTCTCTCGCTCTCGCGTGCTGTCTCACTCTCGCTCTCGTGCTCTGTCTCTCTCTCTCGTGCTCTGTCTCTCTCTCTCTCGCTTTCCGCGCTCTGTCTCTCTCTCTCTCTCTCGTGCTCTATCTCTCTCACTCAATCTCTCCTTCTCGCGCTCTGTCTCCCTCTCTCGCGCTCTGTCTCTCTCTCTCTCGTGCTCTGTCTCTCTCTCTCTCGCTTTCGCGTGCTGTCTCACTCTCGCTCTCGCGCTCTGTCTCTCTCTTTCGTGCTCTGTCTCTCTCTCTCTCGCTTTCCCCGCCCTCTCTCTCTCTCTCTCTCTCTCTCTCTCGTGCTCTGTCTCTCTCACTCAATCTCTCCTTCTCGCGCTCTGTCTCTCTCTCTCGCGCTCTGTCTCTCTCTCTCGTGCTCTGTCTCCCTCTCTCTCGCTTTCGCGCTCTCTCTCTCTCTCATGCTCTGTCTCTCTCACTCAATCTCTCCTTCTCGCACTCTGTCTCTCTCTCTCTCCTTCTTGCATTCTGTCTCTCTCTCGCGCTCTGTCTCTCTCTCTCTCTCTCGCTCTCACGCTCTCTCTCGCTCGCATGCTCTGTCTCTCTCACTCTCTCTCTCCTTCTCACGCTCTGTCTCTCTCTCTCTCTCTTGCTCTCGTGCTCTGTCTCTCTCTCTCTCTCACTCTCGCGCTCTGTCTCTCTCTCTCTCTCGCTCTCGCGCTCTGTCTCTCTCTCTCTTACTCTCACGCTCTGTCTCTCTCTATCACTCTTGCACTATCTCTCTCTCTCTCTCGCTCTCGCGGTCTGTCTCTCTCTCTCTCTCTCTCACTGTCCCGCACCGACTCTCTCTCTCGCTCTCATGCTCTGTCTCTCTCACTCTCTCTCTCCTTCTCACGCTCTGTCTCTCTCTCTCACTCTTGCGTTCTGTCTCTCTCTATCTCGTGCTCTGTCTGTCTCTCTCTCACTCTCGCGCTCTGTCTCTCTCTCTCTCTTGCTCTCACGCTCTCTCTCTCTCGCTCTCGCACTCTGTCTCTTTCTCTCTTGCTCTCGCAATCTGTCTCTCTCTCTCTCGCTCTTGTGCTCTGTCTCTCTCTCTCTCTCGCTCTCGTGCTCTGTACCTCTCTATCTCGCTCTCAAGCTCTGTCTCTCTCTCTCTCTCTTGCTCTCGCGCTCTGTCTCTCTCTCTCACGCTCGCGCTCTGTCTCTCTCTCTCTCTCGCTCTCGCGCTCTGTCTCTCTCTCTCACTCTTGCGCTCTGTCTCTCTCTCTCTCGCTCTCGCGCTCTGTCTCTCTCTCTCTTATTCTCACGCTCTGTCTCTCTCTCTCACTCTTGCGCTCTGTCTCTCTCTCTCTCACTCTCCCGCTCTGTCTCTCTCTCTCACTCTCATGCTCTGTCTTTCCCTCTCTCGCTCTCACGCTCTGTCTCTGTCTCTCTCACTCTCATGCTCTGTCTCTCTCTCTCGCTCTCGCGCTCTATGTCTCTCGCTCTCGTGCTGGATCATCCTTTCTCTCGCTCTCACGCTCTGTCTCTCTCTCTGTCGCTCTCTCTCTCTCTCTCTCGCTCTCGCGTGCTGTCTTACTCTCTCTCACTTTCGTGCTCTGTCTCTCCCTCTCTCTCTCGCGCTCTGTCTCTCTCTGTCTGTCTCTCTGACTCTCTCGTGCTCTGTCTCTCTCTCTCGCTCTCGCGTTCTGTCTCTCTCTCTCTCTCTCTCGTGATCTGTCTCTCTCACTCTCTCTCTCCTTCTCGCGCTCTGTCTCTCTCTCTCTCCTTCTCGTGTTCTGTCTCCATCTCTCTCACACTCTCTCTCTCTCACTCTCGCGCTCTGTCTCTCTCTCTCTCGCTCTCGTGCTCTGTCTCTCTCTCTCTTACTCTCACGCTCTGTCTCTCTCTATCACTCTTGCGCTCTGTCTCTCTCTCTCTCGCTCTCGCGGTCTGTCTCTCTCTCTCTCTCTCTCACTGTCCCGCTCCGACTCTCTCTCTCGCTCTCGTGCTCTGTCTTTCCCTCTCACGCTCTGTCTCTGTCTCTCTCACTCTCATGCTCTGTCTCTCTCTCTCATGCTCTCGCGATCTGTCTCTCTCACGCTCTCGCGCTCTATGTCTCTCTCTCGCTCTCGTGCTGGATCATTCTTTCTCTCGCTCTCACGCTCTGTCTCTCTCTCTCTTGCTCGCGCGCTCTGTCTCTCCCTTTCTCGCTCTCATCCTGTGTCTCTCTCTCGCTCTCGCACTCTGTCTCTCTCTCTCTCACTCTCGCGCTCTGTCTCTCTCTCTCTCGCTCTTGCGCTCTGTCCCTCTCGCTCTCGCGTGCTGTCTCACTCTCTCTCACTTTCGCGCTCTGTCTCTCCCTCTCTCTCGGGCTCTGTCTCTCTCTGTCTGTCTCTCTGACTGTCTCGTGCTCTGTCTCTCTCTCTCGCTGTCGCACTCTGGCTCTCTCTCTCGCTCTCAACCTCTGTCTCTCTCTCTCTCGCTCTCAAATTCTTTCTCTCTCTCTGTCACTCCCATGCTCTGTCTCTCTCTCTCTCGCTTTCGCTCTGTCTCTCTCTCTCTCGCTCTCACGCTCTGTCTATCTCTCTCTCGCGCCATGTCTCTCTCTCTCTCGTTCTCGCGCTCTCTCTCTCTCTCTCGCTCTCGCGCTCTGTCACTCTCGCGCTCTGTCACTCTCTCTCTCGCTCTCGTGCTCTGTCTCTCTCTCTCACGCTCTGTCACTCTCTCTCTCGCTCTCGTTCTCTGTCTCTCTCTCTCACGCTCTCACGCTCCGTCTCTCTCTCTCTCTCGCTCTCGTGCTCTCTCTCTCTCTCGCTCTCGCGCTCTGTCTCTCTCTCTCGCGCTCGCGCTCTGTCTCTCTCTCTCTCTCTCACTCTCGCGCTCTGTCTCTCTCTCTCTCTTGCTCTCGTGCTCTGTCTCTCTCTCTCACTCTCCCACTCTGTCTCTCTCTCTCGCTCTCACGCTCTGTCTCTCTCTCTCTCTTGGTCTCGCGCTCTGTCTCTCTCTCTCACTCTTGCGCTCTGTCTCTCTCTCTCTCTCGCTCTCGCGGTCTGTCTCTCTCTCTCTCTCTCACTCTCCCGCTCTGTCTCTCTCCTCGCTCTCGTGCTCTGTCTTTCCCTCTCTCGCTCTCACGCTCTGTCTCTGTCTCTCTCTCTCTCGTGCTCTGTCTCTCTCTCTCTCGCTCTCGCACTCTGTCTCTCTCTGTCTCGCTCTCGTGCTCTGTCTCTCTCTCTCACTCTCTCACACTCTGTCTCTCTCTCTCTCGCTCTCACGCTCTGTCTATCTCTCTCTCGCGCCATGTCTCTCTCTCTCTCGTTCTCGCGCTCTCTCTCTCTCTCTCTCGCTCTCACGCTCTGTCACTCTCTCTCTCGCTCTCGTGCTCTGTCTCTCTCTCTCACGCTCTGTCACTCTCTCTCTCACTCTCGTTCTCTGTCTCTCTCTCTCACGCTCTCACGCTCCGTCTCTCTCTCTCTCTCGCTCTCGTGCTCTCTCTCTCTCTCGCTCTCGCGCTCTGTCTCTCTCTCTCGCGCTCGCGCTCTGTCTCTCTCTCTCTCACTCTCGCGCTCTGTCTCTCTCTCTCTCTTGCTCTCGTGCTCTGTCTCTCTCTCTCACTCTCCCACTCTGTCTCTCTCTCTCGCTCTCACGCTCTGTCTCTCTCTCTCTCTTGGTCTCGCGCTCTGTCTCTCTCTCTCACTCTTGCGCTCTGTCTCTCTCTCTCTCTCGCTCTCGCGGTCTGTCTCTCTCTCTCTCTCTCACTCTCCCGCTCTGTCTCTCTCTCTCGCTCTCGTGCTCTGTCTTTCCCTCTCTCGCTCTCACGCTCTGTCTCTGTCTCTCTCTCTCTCGTGCTCTGTCTCTCTCTCTCTCGCTCTCGCACTCTGTCTCTCTCTGTCTCGCTCTCGTGCTCTGTCTCTCTCTCTCACTCTCTCACACTCTGGCTCTCTCTCTCTCGCTCTCAAACTCTTTCTCTCTCTCTCTCACTCTCATGCTCTGTCTCTCTCTCTCTCTCTCGCTTTCACTCTGTCTCTCACTCTCTCGCTCTCACACTCTGTCTATCTCTCTCTCGCGCCATGTCTCTCTCTCTATCGCTCTCGCGCGCTCTCTCTCTCTCTCGCTCTCATGCTCTGTCACTCTCTCTCTCGCTCTCGTGCTCTGTCTCTCTCTCTCATGCTCTGTTACTCTCTCTCTCGCTCTCGTTCTCTGTCTCTCTCTCTCTCGCTCTCACGCTCCATCTCTCTCTCTCTCTCTCGCTCTCTCGCTCTTGTGCTCTGTCTTTTGCTCGCTCTCGTGCTCTGTCTTTCTCTCGCTCTGTCTCTCTCTCTTTTGGTCTTGCGCTCTGTCTCTATCTCTCTTGCTCTACCTCTCGGACTCTGTGTCTCTCTCGCTCTCTCTCTCTGTCTTTCTCTCTCGCTCTCGCGCTCTGTCTGTCTCTCTCGCTCTCCTCTCATGCTCTGTCTCATTCTCTCTCACTCTCCAGCTCTGTCTCTCTCTCTCTCGCTCTCTCGCTCTCGTGCTCTGTCTTTTGCTCGCTCTCGTGCTCTGTCTTTCTCTCGCTCTGTCTCTCTCTCTTTTGGTCTTGCGCTCTGTCTCTATCTCTCTTGCTCTACCTCTCGGACTCTGTGTCTCTCTCGCTCTCTCTCTCTGTCTTTCTCTCTCGCTCTCGCGCTCTGTCTGTCTCTCTCGCTCTCCTCTCATGCTCTGTCTCATTCTCTCTCACTCTCCTGCTCTGTCTCTCTCTCTCTCGCTCGCCTGCTCTCCCTCTCTCGTTCGCCTGCTCTGTCACTCTCTCTCTTGCTCTCATGCTCTGTCTCTCTCTCTCTCGCTCTAGCGCTCAGTCTCTCTCTCACTCTCATGCTCTGTCTCTCTCTCGCTCTAGTGCTCTCTCTCTCACTCGCGCGCTCTGTCTCTCCCTTCCTCGCTCTCATGCTCTGTCTCTCTCTCGCTCTCGCACTCTGTCTCTCTCTCTCTCACTCGCACTCTGTCTCTCTCTCCCTCGCTTTCGCGCTCTGTCTCTCTCTCTCTCTCTCATGCTCTGTCTCTCTCACTCTCTCTCTCCTTCTCACGCTCTGTCTCTCTCTCACTCTTGCGTTCTGTCTCTCTCTCTCTCGTGCTCTGTCTGTCTCTCTCTCACTCTCGCGCTCTGTCTCTCTCTCTCTCTTGCTCTCACGCTCTCTCTCTCTCGCTCTAGCACTCTGTCTCTTTCTCTCTTGCTCTCGCAATCTGTCTCTCTCTCTCTCGCTCTTGTGCTCTGTCTCTCTCTCTCTCTCGCTCTCGTGCTCTGTGCCTCTCTATCTCGCTCTCAAGCTCTGTCTCTCTCTCTCTCTCTTGCTCTCGCGCTCTGTCTCTCTCTCTCACGCTCGCGCTCTGTCTCTCTCTCTCTCGCTCTCGCGCTCTGTCTCTCTCTCTCTTATTCTCACGCTCTGTCTCTCTCTCTCACTCTTGCGCTCTGTCTCTCTCTCTCTCACTCTCGCGCTCTGTCTCTCTCTTATTCTCACGCTCTGTCTCTCTCTCTCACTCTTGCGCTCTGTCTCTCTCTCTCTCACTCTCCCGCTCTGTCTCTCTCTCTCACTCTCATGCTCTGTCTTTCCCTCTCTCGCTCTCACGCTCTGTCTCTGTCTCTCTCACTCTCATGCTCTGTCTCTCTCTCTCGCTCTCGCGCTCTATGTCTCTCTCTCGCTCTCGTGCTGGATCATCCTTTCTCTCGCTCTCACGCTCTGTCTCTCTCTCTGTCGCTCTCTCTCTCTCTCTCTCGCTCTCGCGTGCTGTCTCACTCTCTCTCACTTTCGTGCTCTGTCTCTCCCTCTCTCTCTCGCGCTCTGTCTCTCTCTGTCTGTCTCTCTGACTCTCTCGTGCTCTGTCTCCCTCTCTCGCTCTCGCGTTCTGTCTCTCTCTCTCTCTCTCGTGATCTGTCTCTCTCACTCTCTCTCTCCTTCTCGCGCTCTGTCTCTCTCTCTCTCCTTCTCGTGTTCTGCCTCCATCTCTCTCACACTCTGTCTCTCTCTCTCTCGCACTCTCGCGCTCTCTCTCTCTCTCTCTCTCTCTCACGCTCTGTCTCTCTCTCTCTCTCACTCTCCCGCTCTGTCTCTCTCTCTCACTCTCGCGTTCTGTCTTTCCCTCTCTCGCTCTCATGCTCTGTCTCTGTCTCTCTCTCTCTTGCGCTCTGTCTCTCTCTCGCGCTCTGTCTCTCTCTCTCTTGCTCTCGCGCTCTGTCTCTCTCTCTCGCTCTCGCACTCTGTCTCTCTCTCTCGCTCTCGTGCTGGATCATTCTTTCTCTCGCTCTCGCGCTCTGTCTCTCTCTCACTCTCGCGCTCTGTCTCTCTCTCTCTCGCTCTCGCGTGCTGTCTCACTCTCGCTCTCGCGCTCTGTCTCTCTCTCTCGTGCTCTGTCTCTCTCTCGCTTTCGCGCTCTGTCTCTCTCTCTCTCTCTCTCGTGCTCTGTCTCTCTCACTCAATCTCTCCTTCTCGCGCTCTGTCTCTCTGTCTCGCGCTCTGTCTCTCTCTCTCTCGTGCTCTGTCTCTCTCTCTCTCGCTTTCACGCTCTGTCTCTCTCTCTCTCTCTCGTGCTCTGTCTCACTCACTCAATCTCTCCTTCTCGCGCTCTGTCTCTCTCTCTCTCCTTCTTGCGTTCTGTCTCTCTCTCGCGCTCTGTCTCTCTCTCTCTCGCGCTCTGTCTCTCTCTCTCTCTCTCATGCTCTGTCTGTCTCACTCTCTCTCTCCTTCTCACGCTCTGTCTCTCTCTCTCACTCTTGCGTTCTGTCTCTCTCTCTCTCGTGCTCTGTCTGTCTCTCTCTCACTCTCGCGCTCTGTCTCTCTCTCTCTCTTGCTCTCACGCTCTCTCTCTCTCGCTCTCGCACTCTGTCTCTTTCTCTCTTGCTCTCGCAATCTGTCTCTCTCTCTCTCGCTCTCGTGCTCTGTGCCTCTCTGTCTCGCTCTCAAGCTCTTTCTCTCTCTCTCTCTCTTGCTCTCGCGCTCTGTCTCTCTCTCTCGTGCTCTGTCTCTCTCTCGCTTTCGCGCTCTGTCTCTCTCTCTCTTTCTCATGCATCTGTCTCTCTCACTCAATCTCTCCTTCTCGCGCTCTGTCTCTCTGTCTCGCGCTCTGTCTCTCTCTCTCTCGTGCTCTGTCTCTCTCGCTTCGCGCTCTGTCTCTCTCTCTCTCTCGTGCTCTGTCTCTCTCACTCAATCTCTCCTTCTCGCGCTCTGTCTCTCTCTCTCTCCTTCTTGCGTTCTGTCTCTCTCTCGCGCTCTGTCTCTCTCTCTCTCGTGCTCTGTCTCTCTCTCCCTCGCTTTCGCGCTCCGTCTCTCTCTCTCTCTCTCATGCTCTGTCTCTCTCACTCTCTCTCTCCTTCTCACGCTCTGTCTCTCTCTCTCACTCTTGCGCTCTGTCTCTCTCTCTCTCGCTCTCGCGGTCTGTCTCTCTCTCTCTCTCTCTCTCACTCTCCCGCTCTGTCTCTCTCTCTCGCTCTCGCGCTCTGTCTTTCCCTCTCTCGCTCTCACGCTCTGTCTCTGTCTCTCTCTCTCTCGCGCTCTGTCTCTCTCTCTCTCGCACTCTGTCTCTCTCGCTCTCGCGCTCTGTCTCTCTCTCTCTCACGCTCTGTCTCTGTCTCTCTCACTCTCATGCTCTGTCTCTCTCTCTCATGCTCTCACGATCTGTCTCTCTCTCTCTCGCTCTCACGCTCTATGTCTCTCTCTCGCTCTCGTGCTGGATCATTCTTTCTCTCGCTCTCATGCTCTGTCTCTGTCTCTCTCGCTCTCGCGTGCTGTCTCACTCTCTCTCACTTTCGTGCTCTGTCTCTCCCTCTCTCTCTCTTGCGCTCTGTCTCTCTCTGTCGGTCTCTCTGACTCTCTCGTGCTCTGTCTCTCTCCCTCGCTCTCGCGTTCTGTCTGTCTCTCTCTCTCTCTCTCTCGTGATCTGTCTCTCTCACTCTCTCTCTCCTTCTTGCGCTCTGTCTCTCTCTCTCTCCTTCTCGTGTTCTGTCTCCATCTCGCTCACACTCTGTCTCTCTCTCTCTCGCACTCTGTCGCTCTCTCTCTTGCTCTCGTGCTCTGTCTCTCTCTCTCACTCAAGCGCTCTCTCTCTCTCTCTCACTCTTGCGCTCTGTCTCTCTCTCTCTCGCTCTCGCGCTCTGTCTCTCTCTCTCTCGCTCTCGCGGTCTGTCTGTCTCTCTCTCTCTCTCACTCTCCCGCTCTGTCTCTCTCTCTCGCTCTCGTGCTCTGTCTTTCCCTCTCTCGCTCTCACGCTCTGTCTCTGTCTCTCTCTCTCTCGCGCTCTGTCTCTCTCTCTCTCCCACTCTGTCTCTCTTGCTCTCGCGCTCTGTCTCTCTCTCTCTCACGCTCTAGTCTCTCTCTCTCTTGCTCTCGCGCTCTGTCTCTCTCTCTCGTTCTCGCGCTCTGTCTCTCTCTCTCTCGCTTTCACGCTCTGTCTCTCTCTCTCTCTCTCACTCTCCCGCTCTGTCTCTCTCTCTCGCTCTCGCGCTCTGTCTTTCCCTCTCTCGCTCTCACGCTCTGTCTCTGTCTCTCTCTCTCTCGCGCTCTGTCTCTCTCTCTCTCGCACTCTGTCTCTCTCGCTCTCGCGCTCTGTCTCTCTCTCTCTCACGCTCTGTCTCTGTCTCTCTCACTCTCATGCTCTGTCTCTCTCTCTCATGCTCTCACGATCTGTCTCTCTCTCTCTCGCTCTCACGCTCTATGTCTCTCTCTCGCTCTCGTGCTGGATCATTCTTTCTCTCGCTCTCATGCTCTGTCTCTGTCTCTCTCGCTCTCGCGTGCTGTCTCACTCTCTCTCACTTTCGTGCTCTGTCTCTCCCTCTCTCTCTCTCGCGCTCTGTCTCTCTCTGTCTGTCTCTCTAACTCTCTCGTGCTCTGTCTCTCTCTCTCGCTCTCGCGTTCTGTCTGTCTCTCTCTCTCTCGTGATCTGTCTCTCTCACTCTCTCTCTCCTTCTTGCGCTCTGTCTCTCTCTCTCTCCTTCTCGTGTTCTGTCTCCATCTCGCTCACACTCTGTCTCTCTCTCTCTCGCACTCTGTCGCTCTCTCTCTTGCTCTCGTGCTCTGTCTCTCTCTCTCACTCAAGCGCTCTCTCTCTCTCTCTCACTCTTGCGCTCTGTTTCTCTCTCTCTCTTGGTCTCGCGCTCTGTCTCTCTCTCTCACTCTTGCGCTCTGTCTCTCTCTCTCTCGCTCTTGCGGTCTGTCTGTCTCTCTCTCTCTCTCACTCTCCCGCTCTGTCTCTCTCTCTCGCTCTCGTGCTCTGTCTTTCCCTCTCTCGCTCTCACGCTCTGTCTCTGTCTCTCTCTCTCTCGCGCTCTGTCTCTCTCTCTCTCCCACTCTGTCTCTCTCGCTCTCGCGCTGTCTCTCTCTCTCTCACGCTCTAGTCTCTCTCTCTCTTGCTCTCGCGCTCTGTCTCTCTCTCTCGTTCTCGCGCTCTGTCACTCTCTCCCGCTCTCGTGCTGGATCATTCTTTCTCTCGCTCTCGTGCTCTGTCTCTCTCTCTCTCACTCTCGCGCTCTGTCTCTCTCTCACTCTCGCGTGCTGTCTCACTCTCGCACTCGCGCTCTGTCTCTCTCTCTCGTGCTCTGTCTCTCTCTCTCTCGCTTTCGCGCTCTGTCTCTCTCTCACGTGCTCTGTCTCTCTCTCTCGCTTTCCCGCTCTGTCTCTCTCTCTCTCTCTCATGCTCTGTCTCTCTCAGTCTCTCTCTCCTTCTCATGCTCTGTCTCTCTCTCTCACTCTCATGTTCTGTCTCTCTCTCTTTCGTGCTCTGTCTCTCTCTCACTCACACTCGCGCTCTGTCTCTCTCTCTCTTGCTCTCGCGCTCTGTCTCTCTCTCTCTTACTCTCACGCTCTGTCTCTCTCTCTCACTCTTGCGCTCTGTCTCTCTCTCTCTCGCTCTCGCGATCTGTCTCTCTCCCTCTCTCACTCTCCCGCTCTGTCTCTCTCTCTCGCTCTCGTGCTCTGTCTTTCCCTCCCTCGCTCTCATGCTCTGTCTCTGTCTCTCTCACTCTCATGCTCTGTCTCTCTCTCTCATGCTCTCGCGATCTGTCTCTCTCTCTCTCGCTCTCACGCTCTATGTCTCTCTCTCGCTCTCGTGCTGGATCATTCTTTCTCTTGCTCTCACGCTCTGTCTCTGTCTCTCTCGCTCTCGCGCTCTGTCTCTCTCGCTCTCGCGTGCTGTCTCACTCTCTCTCAATTTCGTGCTCTGTCTCTCCCTCTCTCTCTCGCGCTCTGTCTCTCTCTGTCTGTCTCTCTGACTCTCTCGTGCTCTGTCTCTCTCTCTCGCTCTCGCGTTCTGTCTCTCTCTCTCTCTCTCTCGTGATCTGTCTCTCTCACTCTCTCTCTCCTTCTTGCGCTCTGTCTCTCTCTCTCTCCTTCTCGTGTTCTGTCTCCATCTCGCTCACACTCTGTCTCTCCCTCTCTCGCACTCTGTCACTCTCTCTCTTGCTCTCGTGCTCTGTCTCTCTCTCTCACTCAAGCGCTCTCTCTCTCTCTCTCACTCTTGCGCTCTGTCTCTCTCTCTCTTGGTATCGCGCTCTGTCTCTCTCTCTCTCTCTTGCGCTCTGTCTCTCTCTCTCTCGCTCTCGCGGTCTGTCTCTCTCTCTCTCTCTCTCACTCTCCCGCTCTGTCTCTCTCTCGCACTCTCGCGCTCTGCTCTGTCTTTCCCTCTCTCGCTCTCACGCTCTGTCTCTGTCTCTCTCTCTCGCGCTCTGTCTCTCTCTCTCTCGCACTCTGTCTCTCTCGCTCTCGCGCTCTGTCTCTCTCTCTCTCTCGCGCTGTCTCTCTCTCTCTTGCTCTCGCGCTCTGTCTCTCTCTCTCGTTCTCGCGCTCTGTCACTCTCTCCCGCTCTCGTGCTGGATCATTCTTACTCTCGCTCTCTCGCTCTGTCTCTCTCTCACTCTCGCGCTCTGTCTCTCTCTCGCTCTCGCGTGCTGTCTCACTCTCGCTCTCACGCTCTGTCTCTCTCTCTCGTGCTCTGTCTCTCTCTCTCGCGCTCTGTCTCTCTCTCTCTCGTGCTCTGTCTCTCTCTCTCTCGCTTTCGCGTGCTGTCTCACTCTCGCTCTCGCGCTCTGTCTCTCTCTTTCGTGCTCTGTCTCTCTCTCTCTCGCTTTCCCGCCCTCTCTCTCTCTCTCTCTCTCTCTCTCTCGTGCTCTGTCTCTCTCACTCAATCTCTCCTTCTCGCGCTCTGTCTCTCTCTCTCTCGCGCTCTGTCTCTCTCTCTCTTGCTCTCGCGCTCTGTCTCTCTCTCTCGCTCTCGCGCTCTGTCTCTCTCTCTCGCTCTCGCGCTCTGTCTTTATCTCTCTCGCTCTCGTGCTGGATCATTCTTTCTCTCGCTCTCGCGCTCTGTCTCTCTCTCTCTCATTCTCGCGCTCTGTCTCTCTCTCTCTCACTCTCGCGTGCTGTCTCACTCTCGCTCTCGCGCTCTGTCTCTCTCTCTCGTGCTCTGTCTCTCTCTCGCTTTCGCGCTCTGTCTCTCTCTCTCTCTCTCTCTCTCGTGCTCTGTCTCTCTCACTCAAACTCCTTCTCGCGCTCTGTCTCTCTGTCTCGCGCTCTGTCTCTCTCTCTCTCGTGCTCTGTCTCTCTCTCTCTCGCTTTCGCGCTCTGTCTCTCTCTCTCTCTCTCTCTCTCGTGCTCTGTCTCTCTCACTCATTCTCTCCTTCTCGCGCTCTGTCTCTCTCTCTCTCCTTGCGTTCAGTCTCTCTCTCGTGCTCTTACTCTCTCTCTCTTGCTCTCGCGCTCTCTCTCTCTCGCTCTCGCGCTCTGTCTCTCTCTCTCTCGCGCTCTGTCTCTCTCTCTCTCTCTCATGCTCTGTCTGTCTCACTCTCTCTCTCCTTCTCACGCTCTGTCTCTCTCTCTCACTCTTGCGTTCTGTCTCTCTCTCTCTCGTGCTCTGTCTGTCTCTCTCTCACTCTCGCGCTCTGTCTCTCTCTCTCTCTTGCTCTCACGCTCTCTCTCTCTCGCTCTCGCACTCTGTCTCTTTCTCTCTTGCTCTCGCAATCTGTCTCTCTCTCTCTCGCTCTTGTGCTCTGTCTCTATCTCTCTCTCGCTCTCGTGCTCTGTGCCTCTCTGTCTCGCTCTCAAGCTCTGTCTCTCTCTCTCTCTCTTGCTCTCGCGCTCTGTCTCTCTCTCTCTTATTCTCACGCTCTGTCTCTCTCTCTCACTCTCGCGCTCTGTCTCTCTCTCTCTCGCTCTCGCGCTCTGTCTCTCTCTCTCTCTTATTCTCACGCTCTGTCTCTCTCTCTCACTCTTGCGCTCTGTCTCTCTCTCACTCTCCCGCTCTGTCTCTCTCTCTCACTCTCATGCTCTGTCTTTCCCTCTCTCGCTCTCACGCTCTGTCTCTGTCTCTCTCACTCTCATGCTCTGTCTGTCTCTCTCGCTCTCGCGCTCTATGTCTCTCTCTCGCTCTGGTGCTGGATCATCCTTTCTCTCGCTCTCACGCTCTGTCTCTCTCTCTGTCGCTCTCTCTCTCTCTCTCTCTCGCTCTCGCGTGCTGTCTTACTCTCTCTCACTTTCATGCTCTGTCTCTCCCTCTCTCTCTCGCGCTCTGTCTCTCTCTGTCTGTCTCTCTGACTCTCTCGTGCTCTGTCTCTCTCTCTCGCTCTCGCATTCTGTCTCTCTCTCTCTCTCTCTCGTGATCTGTCTCTCTCACTCTCTCTCTCCTTCTCGCGCTCTGTCTCTCTCTCTCTCCTTCTCGTGTTCTGTCTCCATCTCTCTCACACTCTGTCTCTCTCTCTCTCGCGCTCTGTCACTCTCTCTCTTGCTCTCACGCTCTGTCTCTGTCTCTCTCTCTCGCGCGCTCTGTCTCTATCTCTCTCGCACTCTGTCTCTCTCTCTCGCACTCTGTCTCTCTCGCTCTCGCGCTCTGTCTCTCTCTCTTGCTCTCGCGCTCTGTCTCTCTCGCTCTCGCGCTCTGTCTCTCTCTCTCGCTCTCGTGCTGGATCATTCTTTCTCTCGCTCTCGCGCTCTGTCTCTCTCTCTCTCACTCTCGCGCTCTGTCTCTCTCTCTCTCGCTCTCGCGTGCTGTCTCACTCTCGCTCTCGCGCTCTGTCTCTCTCTCTCGTGCTCTGTCTCTCTCTCGCTTTCGCGCTCTGTCTCTCTCTCTCTTTCTCGTGCTCTGTCTCTCTCACTCAATCTCTCCTTCTCGCGCTCTGTCTCTCTGTCTCGCGCTCTGTCTCTCTCTCTCTCATGCTCTGTCTCTCTCGCTTTCGCGCTCTGTCTCTCTCTCTCTCTCGTGCTCTGTCTCTCTCACTCAATCTCTCCTTCTCGCGCTCTGTCTCTCTCTCTCTCCTTCTTGCGTTCTGTCTCTCTCTCGCGCTCTGTCTCTCTCTCTCTCGTGCTCTGTCTCTCTCTCCCTCGCTTTCGCGCTCCGTCTCTCTCTCTCTCTCTCATGCTCTGTCTCTCTCACTCTCTCTCTCCTTCTCACGCTCTGTCTCTCTCTCTCACTCTCGCGCTCTGTCTCTCTCTCTTGCTCTCGCAATCTGTCTCTCTCTCTCTCGCTCTTGTGCTCTGTCTCTCTCTCTCTCTCGCTCCCGCGCTCTGTGCCTCTCTATCTCGCTCTCAAGCTCTGTCTCTCTCTCTCTCTTGCTCTCGCGCTTTGTCTCTCTCTCTCTCTCACTCTCGCGCTCTGTCTCTCTCTCTCTCGCTCTCGCTCTCTGTCTCTCTCTCTCTCTTACTCTCACGCTCTGTCTCTCACTCTCACTCTTGCGCTCTGTCTCTCTCTCTCTCGCTCTCGCGGTCTGTCTCTCTCTCTCTCTCTCTCTTACTCTCCCGCTCTGTCTCTCTCTCTCGCTCTCATGCTCTGTCTTTCCCTCTCTCACTCTCACGTTCTGTCTCTGTCTCTCTCACTCTCATGCTCTGTCTCTCTCTCTCATGCTCTCGCGATCTGTCTCTCTCTCTCTCGCTCTCGCGCTCTATGTCTCTCTCTCGCTCTCATGCTGGATCATTCTTTCTCTCGCTCTCACGCTCTGTCTCTCTATCTCTCACTCTCTGTCTCTCTCTCACTCTCGCGTGCTGTCTCACTCTCTCTCACTTTTGAGCTCTGTCTCTCCCTCTCTCTCTCATGCTCTGTCTCTCTCTGTCTGTCTCTCTGACTCTCTCGTGCTCTGTCTCTCTCTCTCGCTCTCGCATTCTGTCTCTCTCTCTCTCTCTCTCGTGATCTGTCTCTCTCACGCTCTCTCTCCTTCTCGCGCTCTGTCTCTCTCTCTCTCCTTCTCGTGTTCTGTCTCCATCTCTCTCACACTCTGTCTCTCTCTCTCTCGTGCTCTGTCACTCTCTCTCTTGCTCTCACGCTCTGTCTCTGTCTCTCTCTCTCACGCGCTCTGTCTCTATCTCTCTCGCACTCTGTCTCTCTCTCTCGCACTCTGTCTCTCTCGCTCTCGCGCTCTGTCTCTCTCTCTTGCTCTCGCGCTCTGTCTCTCTCTCGCTCTCGCGCTCTGTCTCTCTCTCTCGCTCTCGTGCTGGATCATTCTTTCTCTCGCTCTCGCGCTCTGTCTCTCTCTCTCTCACTCTCGCGCTCTGTCTCTCTCTCTCTCGCTCTCGTGTGCTGTCTCACTCTCGCTCTCGCGCTCTGTCTCTCTCTCTCGTGCTCTGTCTCTCTCTCGCTTTCGCGCTCTGTCTCTCTCTCTCTTTCTCGTGCTCTGTCTCTCTCACTCAATCTCTCCTTCTCGCGCTCTGTCTCTCTGTCTCGCGCTCTGTCTCTCTCTCTCTTGTGCTCTGTCTCTCTCGCTTTCGCGCTCTGTCTCTCTCTCTCTCTCGTGCTCTGTCTCTCTCACTCAATCTCTCCTTCTCACGCTCTGTCTCTCTCTCTCTCTCCTTCTTGCATTCTGTCTCTCGCGCTCTGTCTCTCTCTCTCTCGTGCTCTGTCTCTCTCTCCCTCGCTTTCGCGCTCCGTCTCTCTCTCTCTCTCTCATGCTCTGTCTCTCTCACTCTCTCTCTCCTTCTCACGCTCTGTCTCTCTCTCTCACTCTCGCGTTCTGTCTCTCTCTCTCTCGTGCTCTGTCTGTCTCTCTCTCACTCTCGCGCTCTGTCTCTCTCTCTTGCTCTCGCAATCTGTCTCTCTCTCTCTCGCTCTTGTGCTCTGTCTCTCTCTCTCTCTCGCTCCCGCGCTCTGTGCCTCTCTATCTCGCTCTCAAGCTCTGTCTCTCTCTCTCTCTTGCTCTCGCGCTTTGTCTCTCTCTCTCTCTCACTCTCGCGCTCTGTCTCTCTCTCTCTCGCTCTCGCGCTCTGTCTCTCTCTCTCTTACTCTCACGCTCTGTCTCTCACTCTCACTCTTGCGCTCTGTCTCTCTCTCTCTCGCTCTCGCGGTCTGTCTCTCTCTCTCTCTCTCTCTTACTCTCCCGCTCTGTCTCTCTCTCTCGCTCTCATGCTCTGTCTTTCCCTCTCTCGCTCTCACGTTCTGTCTCTGTCTCTCTCACTCTCATGCTCTGTCTCTCTCTCTCATGCTCTCGCGATCTGTCTCTCTCTCTCGCTCTCGCGCTCTATGTCTCTCTCTCGCTCTCATGCTGGATCATTCTTTCTCTCGCTCTCACGCTCTGTCTCTCTCTCTCTCACTCTCTGTCTCTCTCTCACTCTCGCGTGCTGTCTCACTCTCTCTCACTTTTGAGCTCTGTCTCTCCCTCTCTCTCTCGTGCTCTGTCTCTCTCTGTCTGTCTCTCTGACTCTCTCGTGCTCTGTCTCTCTCTCTAGCTCTCGCGTTCTGTCTCTCTCTCTCTCTCTCTCTCTCTCGTGATCTGTCTCTCTCACGCTCTCTCTCCTTCTCGCGCTCTGTCTCTCTCTCTCTCCTTCTCGTGTTCTGTCTCCATCTTTCTCACACTCTGTCTCTCTCTCTGTCTCGCGCTCTGTCACTCTCTCTCTTGCTCTCGCGCTCTGTCTCTCTCTCTCTCTCTCTCGCTCTCGCGTGCTGTCTCACTCTCTCTCACTTTCGTGCTCTGTCTCTCCCTCTCTCTCTCGCGCTCTGTCTCTCTCTGTCTGTCTCTCTGACTCTCTCGTGCTCTGTCTCTCTCTCTCGCTCTCGCGTTCTGTCTCTCTCTCTCTCTCTCGTGATCTGTCTCTCTCACTCTCTCTCTCCTTCTCGCGCTCTGTCTCTCTCTCTCTCCTTCTCGTGTTCTGTCTCCATCTCTCTCACACTCTCTCTCTCTCACTCTCACGCTCTGTCTCTCTCTCTCTCGCGCTCTGTCTCTCTCTCTCTTACTCTCACGCTCTGTCTCTCTCTATCACTCTTGCGCTCTGTCTCTCTCTCTCTCGCTCTCGCGGTCTGTCTCTCTCTCTCTCTCACTGTCCCGCTCCGACTCTCACTCTCGCTCTCGTGCTCTGTCCTTCCCTCTCTCGCTCTCACGCTCTGTCTCTGTCTCTCTCACTCTCATGCTCTGTCTCTCTCTCTCATGCTCTCGCGATCTGTCTCTCTCTCTCTCTCGCTCTCACGCTCTATGTCTCTCTCTCGCTCTCGTGCTGGATCATTCTTTCTCTCGCTCTCACGCTCTGTCTCTGTCTCTCTCGCTCTCGCGCTCTGTCTCTCTCGCTCTCGCGTGCTGTCTCACTCTCTCTCACTTTCGTGCTCTGTCTCTCCCTCTCTCTCTCGCGCTCTGTCTCTCTCTGTCTGTCTCTCTGACTCTCTCGTGCTCTGTCTCTCTCTCTCGCTCTCGCGTTCTGTCTCTCTCTCTCTCTCTCTCGTGATCTGTCTCTCTCACTCTCTCTCTCCTTCTTGCGCTCTGTCTCTCTCTCTCTCCTTACCGTGTTCTGTCTCCATCTCGCTCACACTCTGTCTCTCTCTCTCTCGCACTCTGTCACTCTCTCTCTTGCTCTCGTGCTCTGTCTCTCTCTCTCACTCAAGCGCTCTCTCTCTCTCTCTCACTCTTGCGCTCTGTCTCTCTCTCTCTTGGTATCGCGCTCTGTCTCTCTCTCTCACTCTTGCGCTCTGTCTCTCTCTCTCTTGCTCTCGCGGTCTGTCTGTCTCTCTCTCTCTCTCACTCTCCCGCTCTCTCTCTCTCTCTCGCTCTCGCGCTCTGCTCTGTCTTTCCCTCTCTCGCTCTCACGCTCTGTCTCTGTCTCTCTCTCTCTCGCGCTCTGTCTCTCTCTCTCTCGCACTCTGTCTCTCTCGCTCTCGCGCTCTGTCTCTCTCTCTCTCGCGCTCTGTCTCTCTCTCTCTTGCTCTCGCGCTCTGTCTCTCTCTCTCTTGCTCTCGCGCTCTGTCTCTCTCTCTCATTCTCGCGCTCTGTCACTCTCTCCCGCTCTCGTGCTGGATCATTCTTTCTCTCGCTCTCGCGCTCTGTCTCTCTCTCACTCTCGCGCTCTGTCTCTCTCTCGCTCTCGCGTGCTGTCTCACTCTCGCTCTCGTGCTCTGTCTCTCTCTCTCGTGCTCTGTCTCTCTCTCTCTCGCTTTCGCGCTCTGTCTCTCTCTCTCTCTCTCGTGCTCTATCTCTCTCACTCAATCTCTCCTTCTCGCGCTCTGTCTCCCTCTCTCGCGCTCTGTCTCTCTCTCTCTCGTGCTCTGTCTCTCTCTCTCTCGCTTTCGCGTGCTGTCTCACTCTCGCTCTCGCGCTCTGTCTCTCTCTTTCGTGCTCTGTCTCTCTCTCTCTCGCTTTCCCGCCCTCTCTCTCTCTCTCTCTCTCTCTCTCTCTCTCTCGTGCTCTGTCTCTCTCACTCAATCTCTCCTTCTCGCGCTCTGTCTCTCTCTCTCGCGCTCTGTCTCTCTCTCTCGTGCTCTGTCTCCCTCTCTCTCGCTTTCGCGCTCTCTCTCTCTCTCATGCTCTGTCTCTCTCACTCAATCTCTCCTTCTCGCACTCTGTCTCTCTCTCTCTCCTTCTTGCATTCTGTCTCTCTCTCGCGCTCTGTCTCTCTCTCTCTCTCTCGCTCTCACGCTCTCTCTCGCTCGCATGCTCTGTCTCTCTCACTCTCTCTCTCCTTCTCACGCTCTGTCTCTCTCTCTCTCTCTTGCTCTCGTGCTCTGTCTCTCTCTCTCTCTCACTCTCGCGCTCTGTCTCTCTCTCTCTCTCGCTCTCGCGCTCTGTCTCTCTCTCTCTTACTCTCACGCTCTGTCTCTCTCTATCACTCTTGCACTATCTCTCTCTCTCTCTCGCTCTCGCGGTCTGTCTCTCTCTCTCTCTCTCTCACTGTCCCGCACCGACTCTCTCTCTCGCTCTCATGCTCTGTCTCTCTCACTCTCTCTCTCCTTCTCACGCTCTGTCTCTCTCTCTCACTCTTGCGTTCTGTCTCTCTCTATCTCGTGCTCTGTCTGTCTCTCTCTCACTCTCGCGCTCTGTCTCTCTCTCTCTCTTGCTCTCACGCTCTCTCTCTCTCGCTCTCGCACTCTGTCTCTTTCTCTCTTGCTCTCGCAATCTGTCTCTCTCTCTCTCGCTCTTGTGCTCTGTCTCTCTCTCTCTCTCGCTCTCGTGCTCTGTACCTCTCTATCTCGCTCTCAAGCTCTGTCTCTCTCTCTCTCTCTTGCTCTCGCGCTCTGTCTCTCTCTCTCACGCTCGCGCTCTGTCTCTCTCTCTCTCTCGCTCTCGCGCTCTGTCTCTCTCTCTCACTCTTGCGCTCTGTCTCTCTCTCTCTCGCTCTCGCGCTCTGTCTCTCTCTCTCTTATTCTCACGCTCTGTCTCTCTCTCTCACTCTTGCGCTCTGTCTCTCTCTCTCTCACTCTCCCGCTCTGTCTCTCTCTCTCACTCTCATGCTCTGTCTTTCCCTCTCTCGCTCTCACGCTCTGTCTCTGTCTCTCTCACTCTCATGCTCTGTCTCTCTCTCTCGCTCTCGCGCTCTATGTCTCTCGCTCTCGTGCTGGATCATCCTTTCTCTCGCTCTCACGCTCTGTCTCTCTCTCTGTCGCTCTCTCTCTCTCTCTCTCGCTCTCGCGTGCTGTCTTACTCTCTCTCACTTTCGTGCTCTGTCTCTCCCTCTCTCTCTCGCGCTCTGTCTCTCTCTGTCTGTCTCTCTGACTCTCTCGTGCTCTGTCTCTCTCTCTCGCTCTCGCGTTCTGTCTCTCTCTCTCTCTCTCTCGTGATCTGTCTCTCTCACTCTCTCTCTCCTTCTCGCGCTCTGTCTCTCTCTCTCTCCTTCTCGTGTTCTGTCTCCATCTCTCTCACACTCACTCTCTCTCACTCTCGCGCTCTGTCTCTCTCTCTCTCGCTCTCGTGCTCTGTCTCTCTCTCTCTTACTCTCACGCTCTGTCTCTCTCTATCACTCTTGCGCTCTGTCTCTCTCTCTCTCGCTCTCGCGGTCTGTCTCTCTCTCTCTCTCTCTCACTGTCCCGCTCCGACTCTCTCTCTCGCTCTCGTGCTCTGTCTTTCCCTCTCACGCTCTGTCTCTGTCTCTCTCACTCTCATGCTCTGTCTCTCTCTCTCATGCTCTCGCGATCTGTCTCTCTCACGCTCTCGCGCTCTATGTCTCTCTCTCGCTCTCGTGCTGGATCATTCTTTCTCTCGCTCTCACGCTCTGTCTCTCTCTCTCTTGCTCGCGCGCTCTGTCTCTCCCTTTCTCGCTCTCATCCTGTGTCTCTCTCTCGCTCTCGCACTCTGTCTCTCTCTCTCTCACTCTCGCGCTCTGTCTCTCTCTCTCTCGCTCTTGCGCTCTGTCCCTCTCGCTCTCGCATGCTGTCTCACTCTCTCTCACTTTCGCGCTCTGTCTCTCCCTCTCTCTCGGGCTCTGTCTCTCTCTGTCTGTCTCTCTGACTGTCTCGTGCTCTGTCTCTCTCTCTCGCTGTCGCACTCTGGCTCTCTCTCTCGCTCTCAACCTCTGTCTCTCTCTCTCTCGCTCTCAAATTCTTTCTCTCTCTCTGTCACTCCCATGCTCTGTCTCTCTCTCTCTCGCTTTCGCTCTGTCTCTCTCTCTCTCGCTCTCACGCTCTGTCTATCTCTCTCTCGCGCCATGTCTCTCTCTCTCTCGTTCTCGCGCTCTCTCTCTCTCTCTCGCTCTCGCGCTCTGTCACTCTCGCGCTCTGTCACTCTCTCTCTCGCTCTCGTGCTCTGTCTCTCTCTCTCACGCTCTGTCACTCTCTCTCTCGCTCTCGTTCTCTGTCTCTCTCTCTCACGCTCTCACGCTCCGTCTCTCTCTCTCTCTCGCTCTCGTGCTCTCTCTCTCTCTCGCTCTCGCGCTCTGTCTCTCTCTCTCGCGCTCGCGCTCTGTCTCTCTCTCTCTCTCTCACTCTCGCGCTCTGTCTCTCTCTCTCTCTTGCTCTCGTGCTCTGTCTCTCTCTCTCACTCTCCCACTCTGTCTCTCTCTCTCGCTCTCACGCTCTGTCTCTCTCTCTCTCTTGGTCTCGCGCTCTGTCTCTCTCTCTCACTCTTGCGCTCTGTCTCTCTCTCTCTCTCGCTCTCGCGGTCTGTCTCTCTCTCTCTCTCTCACTCTCCCGCTCTGTCTCTCTCCTCGCTCTCGTGCTCTGTCTTTCCCTCTCTCGCTCTCACGCTCTGTCTCTGTCTCTCTCTCTCTCGTGCTCTGTCTCTCTCTCTCTCGCTCTCGCACTCTGTCTCTCTCTGTCTCGCTCTCGTGCTCTGTCTCTCTCTCTCACTCTCTCACACTCTGTCTCTCTCTCTCTCGCTCTCACGCTCTGTCTATCTCTCTCTCGCGCCATGTCTCTCTCTCTCTCGTTCTCAGCGCTCTCTCTCTCTCTCTCGCTCTCACGCTCTGTCACTCTCTCTCTCGCTCTCGTGCTCTGTCTCTCTCTCTCACGCTCTGTCACTCTCTCTCTCGCTCTCGTTCTCTGTCTCTCTCTCTCACGCTCTCACGCTCCGTCTCTCTCTCTCTCTCGCTCTCGTGCTCTCTCTCTCTCTCGCTCTCGCGCTCTGTCTCTCTCTCTCGCGCTCGCGCTCTGTCTCTCTCTCTCTCACTCTCGCGCTCTGTCTCTCTCTCTCTCTTGCTCTCGTGCTCTGTCTCTCTCTCTCACTCTCCCACTCTGTCTCTCTCTCTCGCTCTCACGCTCTGTCTCTCTCTCTCTCTTGGTCTCGCGCTCTGTCTCTCTCTCTCACTCTTGCGCTCTGTCTCTCTCTCTCTCTCGCTCTCGCGGTCTGTCTCTCTCTCTCTCTCTCACTCTCCCGCTCTGTCTCTCTCTCTCGCTCTCGTGCTCTGTCTTTCCCTCTCTCGCTCTCACGCTCTGTCTCTGTCTCTCTCTCTCTCGTGCTCTGTCTCTCTCTCTCTCGCTCTCGCACTCTGTCTCTCTCTGTCTCGCTCTCGTGCTCTGTCTCTCTCTCTCACTCTCTCACACTCTGGCTCTCTCTCTCTCGCTCTCAAACTCTTTCTCTCTCTCTCTCACTCTCATGCTCTGTCTCTCTCTCTCTCTCTCGCTTTCACTCTGTCTCTCACTCTCTCGCTCTCACACTCTGTCTATCTCTCTCTCGCGCCATGTCTCTCTCTCTATCGCTCTCGCGCGCTCTCTCTCTCTCTCGCTCTCATGCTCTGTCACTCTCTCTCTCGCTCTCGTGCTCTGTCTCTCTCTCTCATGCTCTGTTACTCTCTCTCTCGCTCTCGTTCTCTGTCTCTCTCTCTCTCGCTCTCACGCTCCATCTCTCTCTCTCTCTCTCGCTCTCTCGCTCTTGTGCTCTGTCTTTTGCTCGCTCTCGTGCTCTGTCTTTCTCTCGCTCTGTCTCTCTCTCTTTTGGTCTTGCGCTCTGTCTCTATCTCTCTTGCTCTACCTCTCGGACTCTGTGTCTCTCTCGCTCTCTCTCTCTGTCTTTCTCTCTCGCTCTCGCGCTCTGTCTGTCTCTCTCGCTCTCCTCTCATGCTCTGTCTCATTCTCTCTCACTCTCCAGCTCTGTCTCTCTCTCTCTCGCTCTCTCGCTCTCGTGCTCTGTCTTTTGCTCGCTCTCGTGCTCTGTCTTTCTCTCGCTCTGTCTCTCTCTCTTTTGGTCTTGCGCTCTGTCTCTATCTCTCTTGCTCTACCTCTCGGACTCTGTGTCTCTCTCGCTCTCTCTCTCTGTCTTTCTCTCTCGCTCTCGCGCTCTGTCTGTCTCTCTCGCTCTCCTCTCATGCTCTGTCTCATTCTCTCTCACTCTCCTGCTCTGTCTCTCTCTCTCTCGCTCGCCTGCTCTCCCTCTCTCGTTCGCCTGCTCTGTCACTCTCTCTCTTGCTCTCATGCTCTGTCTCTCTCTCTCTCGCTCTAGCGCTCAGTCTCTCTCTCACTCTCATGCTCTGTCTCTCTCTCGCTCTAGTGCTCTCTCTCTCACTCGCGCGCTCTGTCTCTCCCTTCCTCGCTCTCATGCTCTGTCTCTCTCTCGCTCTCGCACTCTGTCTCTCTCTCTCTCACTCGCACTCTGTCTCTCTCTCCCTCGCTTTCGCGCTCTGTCTCTCTCTCTCTCTCTCATGCTCTGTCTCTCTCACTCTCTCTCTCCTTCTCACGCTCTGTCTCTCTCTCACTCTTGCGTTCTGTCTCTCTCTCTCTCGTGCTCTGTCTGTCTCTCTCTCACTCTCGCGCTCTGTCTCTCTCTCTCTCTTGCTCTCACGCTCTCTCTCTCTCGCTCTAGCACTCTGTCTCTTTCTCTCTTGCTCTCGCAATCTGTCTCTCTCTCTCTCGCTCTTGTGCTCTGTCTCTCTCTCTCTCTCGCTCTCGTGCTCTGTGCCTCTCTATCTCGCTCTCAAGCTCTGTCTCTCTCTCTCTCTCTTGCTCTCGCGCTCTGTCTCTCTCTCTCGTGCTCTGTCTCTCTCTCGCTTTCGCGCTCTGTCTCTCTCTCTCTTTCTCGTGCTCTGTCTCTCTCACTCAATCTCTCCTTCTCGCGCTCTGTCTCTCTGTCTCGCGCTCTGTCTCTCTCTCTCTTGTGCTCTGTCTCTCTCGCTTTCGCGCTCTGTCTCTCTCTCTCTCTCGTGCTCTGTCTCTCTCACTCAATCTCTCCTTCTCGCGCTCTGTCTCTCTCTCTCTCTCCTTCTTGCATTCTGTCTCTCGCGCTCTGTCTCTCTCTCTCTCGTGCTCTGTCTCTCTCTCCCTCGCTTTCGCGCTCCGTCTCTCTCTCTCTCTCTCATGCTCTGTCTCTCTCACTCTCTCTCTCCTTCTCACGCTCTGTCTCTCTCTCTCACTCTCGCGTTCTGTCTCTCTCTCTCTCGTGCTCTGTCTGTCTCTCTCTCACTCTCGCGCTCTGTCTCTCTCTCTTGCTCTCGCAATCTGTCTCTCTCTCTCTCGCTCTTGTGCTCTGTCTCTCTCTCTCTCTCGCTCCCCGCGCTCTGTGCCTCTCTATCTCGCTCTCAAGCTCTGTCTCTCTCTCTCTCTTGCTCTCGCGCTTTGTCTCTCTCTCTCTCTCACTCTCGCGCTCTGTCTCTCTCTCTCTCGCTCTCGCGCTCTGTCTCTCTCTCTCTTACTCTCACGCTCTGTCTCTCTCTCTCTCTCTCTCTCTTACTCTCCCGCTCTGTCTCTCTCTCTCGCTCTCATGCTCTGTCTTTCCCTCTCTCGCTCTCACGTTCTGTCTCTGTCTCTCTCACTCTCATGCTCTGTCTCTCTCTCTCATGCTCTCGCGATCTGTCTCTCTCTCTCGCTCTCGCGCTCTATGTCTCTCTCTCGCTCTCATGCTGGATCATTCTTTCTCTCGCTCTCACGCTCTGTCTCTCTCTCTCTCACTCTCTGTCTCTCTCTCACTCTCGCGTGCTGTCTCACTCTCTCTCACTTTTGAGCTCTGTCTCTCCCTCTCTCTCTCGTGCTCTGTCTCTCTCTGTCTGTCTCTCTGACTCTCTCGTGCTCTGTCTCTCTCTCTAGCTCTCGCGTTCTGTCTCTCTCTCTCTCTCTCTCTCTCTCGTGATCTGTCTCTCTCACGCTCTCTCTCCTTCTCGCGCTCTGTCTCTCTCTCTCTCCTTCTCGTGTTCTGTCTCCATCTTTCTCACACTCTGTCTCTCTCTCTGTCTCGCGCTCTGTCACTCTCTCTCTTGCTCTCGCGCTCTGTCTCTCTCTCTCTCTCTCTCGCTCTCGCGTGCTGTCTCACTCTCTCTCACTTTCGTGCTCTGTCTCTCCCTCTCTCTCTCGCGCTCTGTCTCTCTCTGTCTGTCTCTCTGACTCTCTCGTGCTCTGTCTCTCTCTCTCGCTCTCGCGTTCTGTCTCTCTCTCTCTCTCTCGTGATCTGTCTCTCTCACTCTCTCTCTCCTTCTCGCGCTCTGTCTCTCTCTCTCTCCTTCTCGTGTTCTGTCTCCATCTCTCTCACACTCTCTCTCTCTCACTCTCACGCTCTGTCTCTCTCTCTCGCGCGCTCTGTCTCTCTCTCTCTTACTCTCACGCTCTGTCTCTCTCTATCACTCTTGCGCTCTGTCTCTCTCTCTCTCGCTCTCGCGGTCTGTCTCTCTCTCTCTCTCACTGTCCCGCTCCGACTCTCACTCTCGCTCTCGTGCTCTGTCCTTCCCTCTCTCGCTCTCACGCTCTGTCTCTGTCTCTCTCACTCTCATGCTCTGTCTCTCTCTCTCATGCTCTCGCGATCTGTCTCTCTCTCTCTCTCGCTCTCACGCTCTATGTCTCTCTCTCGCTCTCGTGCTGGATCATTCTTTCTCTCGCTCTCACGCTCTGTCTCTGTCTCTCTCGCTCTCGCGCTCTGTCTCTCTCGCTCTCGCGTGCTGTCTCACTCTCTCTCACTTTCGTGCTCTGTCTCTCCCTCTCTCTCTCGCGCTCTGTCTCTCTCTGTCTGTCTCTCTGACTCTCTCGTGCTCTGTCTCTCTCTCTCGCTCTCGCGTTCTGTCTCTCTCTCTCTCTCTCGTGATCTGTCTCTCTCACTCTCTCTCTCCTTCTTGCGCTCTGTCTCTCTCTCTCTCCTTACCGTGTTCTGTCTCCATCTCGCTCACACTCTGTCTCTCTCTCTCTCGCACTCTGTCACTCTCTCTCTTGCTCTCGTGCTCTGTCTCTCTCTCTCACTCAAGCGCTCTCTCTCTCTCTCTCACTCTTGCGCTCTGTCTCTCTCTCTCTTGGTATCGCGCTCTGTCTCTCTCTCTCACTCTTGCGCTCTGTCTCTCTCTCTCTTGCTCTCGCGGTCTGTCTGTCTCTCTCTCTCTCTCACTCTCCCGCTCTCTCTCTCTCTCTCGCTCTCGCGCTCTGCTCTGTCTTTCCCTCTCTCGCTCTCACGCTCTGTCTCTGTCTCTCTCTCTCTCGCGCTCTGTCTCTCTCTCTCTCGCACTCTGTCTCTCTCGCTCTCGCGCTCTGTCTCTCTCTCTCTCGCGCTCTGTCTCTCTCTCTCTTGCTCTCGCGCTCTGTCTCTCTCTCTCTTGCTCTCGCGCTCTGTCTCTCTCTCTCATTCTCGCGCTCTGTCACTCTCTCCCGCTCTCGTGCTGGATCATTCTTTCTCTCGCTCTCGCGCTCTGTCTCTCTCTCACTCTCGCGCTCTGTCTCTCTCTCGCTCTCGCGTGCTGTCTCACTCTCGCTCTCGTGCTCTGTCTCTCTCTCTCGTGCTCTGTCTCTCTCTCTCTCGCTTTCGCGCTCTGTCTCTCTCTCTCTCTCTCGTGCTCTATCTCTCTCACTCAATCTCTCCTTCTCGCGCTCTGTCTCCCTCTCTCGCGCTCTGTCTCTCTCTCTCTCGTGCTCTGTCTCTCTCTCTCTCGCTTTCGCGTGCTGTCTCACTCTCGCTCTCGCGCTCTGTCTCTCTCTTTCGTGCTCTGTCTCTCTCTCTCTCGCTTTCCCGCCCTCTCTCTCTCTCTCTCTCTCTCTCTCTCTCTCTCTCTCGTGCTCTGTCTCTCTCACTCAATCTCTCCTTCTCGCGCTCTGTCTCTCTCTCTCGCGCTCTGTCTCTCTCTCTCGTGCTCTGTCTCCCTCTCTCTCGCTTTCGCGCTCTCTCTCTCTCTCATGCTCTGTCTCTCTCACTCAATCTCTCCTTCTCGCACTCTGTCTCTCTCTCTCTCCTTCTTGCATTCTGTCTCTCTCTCGCGCTCTGTCTCTCTCTCTCTCTCTCGCTCTCACGCTCTCTCTCGCTCGCATGCTCTGTCTCTCTCACTCTCTCTCTCCTTCTCACGCTCTGTCTCTCTCTCTCTCTCTTGCTCTCGTGCTCTGTCTCTCTCTCTCTCTCACTCTCGCGCTCTGTCTCTCTCTCTCTCTCGCTCTCGCGCTCTGTCTCTCTCTCTCTTACTCTCACGCTCTGTCTCTCTCTATCACTCTTGCACTATCTCTCTCTCTCTCTCGCTCTCGCGGTCTGTCTCTCTCTCTCTCTCTCTCACTGTCCCGCACCGACTCTCTCTCTCGCTCTCATGCTCTGTCTCTCTCACTCTCTCTCTCCTTCTCACGCTCTGTCTCTCTCTCTCACTCTTGCGTTCTGTCTCTCTCTATCTCGTGCTCTGTCTGTCTCTCTCTCACTCTCGCGCTCTGTCTCTCTCTCTCTCTTGCTCTCACGCTCTCTCTCTCTCGCTCTCGCACTCTGTCTCTTTCTCTCTTGCTCTCGCAATCTGTCTCTCTCTCTCTCGCTCTTGTGCTCTGTCTCTCTCTCTCTCTCGCTCTCGTGCTCTGTACCTCTCTATCTCGCTCTCAAGCTCTGTCTGTCTCTCTCTCTCTTGCTCTCGCGCTCTGTCTCTCTCTCTCACGCTCGCGCTCTGTCTCTCTCTCTCTCTCGCTCTCGCGCTCTGTCTCTCTCTCTCACTCTTGCGCTCTGTCTCTCTCTCTCTCGCTCTCGCGCTCTGTCTCTCTCTCTCTTATTCTCACGCTCTGTCTCTCTCTCTCACTCTTGCGCTCTGTCTCTCTCTCTCTCACTCTCCCGCTCTGTCTCTCTCTCTCACTCTCATGCTCTGTCTTTCCCTCTCTCGCTCTCACGCTCTGTCTCTGTCTCTCTCACTCTCATGCTCTGTCTCTCTCTCTCGCTCTCGCGCTCTATGTCTCTCGCTCTCGTGCTGGATCATCCTTTCTCTCGCTCTCACGCTCTGTCTCTCTCTCTGTCGCTCTCTCTCTCTCTCTCTCGCTCTCGCGTGCTGTCTTACTCTCTCTCACTTTCGTGCTCTGTCTCTCCCTCTCTCTCTCGCGCTCTGTCTCTCTCTGTCTGTCTCTCTGACTCTCTCGTGCTCTGTCTCTCTCTCTCGCTCTCGCGTTCTGTCTCTCTCTCTCTCTCTCTCTCGTGATCTGTCTCTCTCACTCTCTCTCTCCTTCTCGCGCTCTGTCTCTCTCTCTCTCCTTCTCGTGTTCTGTCTCCATCTCTCTCACACTCTCTCTCTCTCACTCTCGCGCTCTGTCTCTCTCTCTCTCGCTCTCGTGCTCTGTCTCTCTCTCTCTTACTCTCACGCTCTGTCTCTCTCTATCACTCTTGCGCTCTGTCTCTCTCTCTCTCGCTCTCGCGGTCTGTCTCTCTCTCTCTCTCTCTCACTGTCCCGCTCCGACTCTCTCTCTCGCTCTCGTGCTCTGTCTTTCCCTCTCACGCTCTGTCTCTGTCTCTCTCACTCTCATGCTCTGTCTCTCTCTCTCATGCTCTCGCGATCTGTCTCTCTCACGCTCTCGCGCTCTATGTCTCTCTCTCGCTCTCGTGCTGGATCATTCTTTCTCTCGCTCTCACGCTCTGTCTCTCTCTCTCTTGCTCGCGCGCTCTGTCTCTCCCTTTCTCGCTCTCATCCTGTGTCTCTCTCTCGCTCTCGCACTCTGTCTCTCTCTCTCTCACTCTCGCGCTCTGTCTCTCTCTCTCTCACTCTTGCGCTCTGTCCCTCTCGCTCTCGCGTGCTGTCTCACTCTCTCTCACTTTCGCGCTCTGTCTCTCCCTCTCTCTCGGGCTCTGTCTCTCTCTGTCTGTCTCTCTGACTGTCTCGTGCTCTGTCTCTCTCTCTCGCTGTCGCACTCTGGCTCTCTCTCTCGCTCTCAACCTCTGTCTCTCTCTCTCTCGCTCTCAAATTCTTTCTCTCTCTCTGTCACTCCCATGCTCTGTCTCTCTCTCTCTCGCTTTCGCTCTGTCTCTCTCTCTCTCGCTCTCACGCTCTGTCTATCTCTCTCTCGCGCCATGTCTCTCTCTCTCTCGTTCTCACGCTCTCTCTCTCTCTCTCGCTCTCGCGCTCTGTCACTCTCTCTCTCGCTCTCGTGCTCTGTCTCTCTCTCTCACGCTCTGTCACTCTCTCTCTCGCTCTCGTTCTCTGTCTCTCTCTCTCACGCTCTCACGCTCCGTCTCTCTCTCTCTCTCGCTCTCGTGCTCTCTCTCTCTCTCGCTCTCGCGCTCTGTCTCTCTCTCTCGCGCTCGCGCTCTGTCTCTCTCTCTCTCTCTCACTCTCGCGCTCTGTCTCTCTCTCTCTCTTGCTCTCGTGCTCTGTCTCTCTCTCTCACTCTCCCACTCTGTCTCTCTCTCTCGCTCTCACGCTCTGTCTCTCTCTCTCTCTTGGTCTCGCGCTCTGTCTCTCTCTCTCACTCTTGCGCTCTGTCTCTCTCTCTCTCTCGCTCTCGCGGTCTGTCTCTCTCTCTCTCTCTCACTCTCCCGCTCTGTCTCTCTCCTCGCTCTCGTGCTCTGTCTTTCCCTCTCTCGCTCTCACGCTCTGTCTCTGTCTCTCTCTCTCTCGTGCTCTGTCTCTCTCTCTCTCGCTCTCGCACTCTGTCTCTCTCTCTGTCTCGCTCTCGTGCTCTGTCTCTCTCTCTCACTCTCTCACACTCTGTCTCTCTCTCTCTCTCTCTCACGCTCTGTCTATCTCTCTCTCGCGCCATGTCTCTCTCTCTCTCGTTCTCGCGCTCTCTCTCTCTCTCTCGCTCTCACGCTCTGTCACTCTCTCTCTCGCTCTCGTGCTCTGTCTCTCTCTCTCACGCTCTGTCACTCTCTCTCTCGCTCTCGTTCTCTGTCTCTCTCTCTCACGCTCTCACGCTCCGTCTCTCTCTCTCTCTCGCTCTCGTGCTCTCTCTCTCTCTCGCTCTCGCGCTCTGTCTCTCTCTCTCGCGCTCGCGCTCTGTCTCTCTCTCTCTCACTCTCGCGCTCTGTCTCTCTCTCTCTCTTGCTCTCGTGCTCTGTCTCTCTCTCTCACTCTCCCACTCTGTCTCTCTCTCTCGCTCTCACGCTCTGTCTCTCTCTCTCTCTTGGTCTCGCGCTCTGTCTCTCTCTCTCACTCTTGCGCTCTGTCTCTCTCTCTCTCTCGCTCTCGCGGTCTGTCTCTCTCTCTCTCTCTCACTCTCCCGCTCTGTCTCTCTCTCTCGCTCTCGTGCTCTGTCTTTCCCTCTCTCGCTCTCACGCTCTGTCTCTGTCTCTCTCTCTCTCGTGCTCTGTCTCTCTCTCTCTCGCTCTCGCACTCTGTCTCTCTCTGTCTCGCTCTCGTGCTCTGTCTCTCTCTCTCACTCTCTCACACTCTGGCTCTCTCTCTCTCGCTCTCAAACTCTTTCTCTCTCTCTCTCACTCTCATGCTCTGTCTCTCTCTCTCTCTCTCGCTTTCACTCTGTCTCTCACTCTCTCGCTCTCACACTCTGTCTATCTCTCTCTCGCGCCATGTCTCTCTCTCTATCGCTCTCGCGCGCTCTCTCTCTCTCTCGCTCTCATGCTCTGTCACTCTCTCTCTCGCTCTCGTGCTCTGTCTCTCTCTCTCATGCTCTGTTACTCTCTCTCTCGCTCTCGTTCTCTGTCTCTCTCTCTCTCGCTCTCACGCTCCATCTCTCTCTCTCTCTCTCGCTCTCTCGCTCTTGTGCTCTGTCTTTTGCTCGCTCTCGTGCTCTGTCTTTCTCTCGCTCTGTCTCTCTCTCTTTTGGTCTTGCGCTCTGTCTCTATCTCTCTTGCTCTACCTCTCGGACTCTGTGTCTCTCTCGCTCTCTCTCTCTGTCTTTCTCTCTCGCTCTCGCGCTCTGTCTGTCTCTCTCGCTCTCCTCTCATGCTCTGTCTCATTCTCTCTCACTCTCCAGCTCTGTCTCTCTCTCTCTCGCTCTCTCGCTCTCGTGCTCTGTCTTTTGCTCGCTCTCGTGCTCTGTCTTTCTCTCGCTCTGTCTCTCTCTCTTTTGGTCTTGCGCTCTGTCTCTATCTCTCTTGCTCTACCTCTCGGACTCTGTGTCTCTCTCGCTCTCTCTCTCTGTCTTTCTCTCTCGCTCTCGCGCTCTGTCTGTCTCTCTCGCTCTCCTCTCATGCTCTGTCTCATTCTCTCTCACTCTCCTGCTCTGTCTCTCTCTCTCTCGCTCGCCTGCTCTCCCTCTCTCGTTCGCCTGCTCTGTCACTCTCTCTCTTGCTCTCATGCTCTGTCTCTCTCTCTCTCGCTCTAGCGCTCAGTCTCTCTCTCACTCTCATGCTCTGTCTCTCTCTCGCTCTAGTGCTCTCTCTCTCGCTCGCGCGCTCTGTCTCTCCCTTCCTCGCTCTCATGCTCTGTCTCTCTCTCGCTCTCGCACTCTGTCTCTCTCTCTCTCACTCGCACTCTGTCTCTCTCTCCCTCGCTTTCGCGCTCTGTCTCTCTCTCTCTCTCTCATGCTCTGTCTCTCTCACTCTCTCTCTCCTTCTCACGCTCTGTCTCTCTCTCACTCTTGCGTTCTGTCTCTCTCTCTCTCGTGCTCTGTCTGTCTCTCTCTCACTCTCACGCTCTGTCTCTCTCTCTCTCTTGCTCTCACGCTCTCTCTCTCTCGCTCTAGCACTCTGTCTCTTTCTCTCTTGCTCTCGCAATCTGTCTCTCTCTCTCTCGCTCTTGTGCTCTGTCTCTCTCTCTCTCTCGCTCTCGTGCTCTGTGCCTCTCTATCTCGCTCTCAAGCTCTGTCTCTCTCTCTCTCTCTTGCTCTCGCGCTCTGTCTCTCTCTCTCACGCTCGCGCTCTGTCTCTCTCTCTCTTGCTCTCGCGCTCTGTCTCTCTCTCTCTTATTCTCACGCTCTGTCTCTCTCTCTCACTCTTGCGCTCTGTCTCTCTCTCTCTCACTCTCGCGCTCTGTCTCTCTCTTATTCTCACGCTCTGTCTCTCTCTCTCACTCTTGCGCTCTGTCTCTCTCTCTCTCACTCTCCCGCTCTGTCTCTCTCTCTCACTCTCATGCTCTGTCTTTCCCTCTCTCGCTCTCACGCTCTGTCTCTGTCTCTCTCACTCTCATGCTCTGTCTCTCTCTCTCGCTCTCGCGCTCTATGTCTCTCTCTCGCTCTCGTGCTGGATCATCCTTTCTCTCGCTCTCACGCTCTGTCTCTCTCTCTGTCGCTCTCTCTCTCTCTCTCTCGCTCTCGCGTGCTGTCTCACTCTCTCTCACTTTCGTGCTCTGTCTCTCCCTCTCTCTCTCGCGCTCTGTCTCTCTCTGTCTGTCTCTCTGACTCTCTCGTGCTCTGTCTCCCTCTCTCGCTCTCGCGTTCTGTCTCTCTCTCTCTCTCTCGTGATCTGTCTCTCTCACTCTTTCTCTCCTTCTCGCGCTCTGTCTCTCTCTCTCTCCTTCTCGTGTTCTGCCTCCATCTCTCTCACACTCTGTCTCTCTCTCTCTCGCACTCTCGCGCTCTCTCTCTCTCTCTCTCTCTCTCTCTCTCACACGCTCTGTCTCTCTCTCTCTCTCACTCTCCCGCTCTGTCTCTCTCTCTCGCTCTCGCGTTCTGTCTTTCCCTCTCTCGCTCTCATGCTCTGTCTCTGTCTCTCTCTCTCTTGCGCTCTGTCTCTCTCTTGCGCTCTGTCTCTCTCTCTCTTGCTCTCGCGCTCTGTCTCTCTCTCGCCCTCTGTCTCTCTCTCTCTTGCTCTCGCGCTCTGTCTCTCTCTCTCGTTCTCGCGCTCTGTCTCTCTCTCTCGCTCTCGTGCTGGATCATTCTTTCTCTCGCTCTCGCGCTCTGTCTCTCTCTCACTCTCGCGCTCTGTCTCTCTCTCTCTCGCTCTCGCGTGCTGTCTCACTCTCGCTCTCGCGCTCTGTCTCTCTCTCTCGTGCTCTGTCTCTCTCTCGCTTTCGCGCTCTGTCTCTCTCTCTCTCTCTCTCGTGCTCTGTCTCTCTCACTCAATCTCTCCTTCTCGCGCTCTGTCTCTCTGTCTCGCGCTCTGTCTCTCTCTCTCTCGTGCTCTGTCTCTCTCTCTCTCGCTTTCACGCTCTGTCTCTCTCTCTCTCTCTCGTGCTCTGTCTCACTCACTCAATCTCTCCTTCTCGCGCTCTGTCTCTCTCTCTCTCCTTCTTGCGTTCTGTCTCTCTCTCGCGCTCTGTCTCTCTCTCTCTCGCTCTCGCGCTCTGTCTCTCTCGCTCTCGCGCTCTGTCTCTCTCTCTCTCGTGCTCTGTCTCTCTCTCCCTCGCTTTCGCGCTCCGTCTCTCTCTCTCTCTCATGCTCTGTCTCTCTCACTCTCTCTCTCCTTCTCACGCTCTGTCTCTCTCTCTCACTCTCGCGTTCTGTCTCTCTCTCTCTCGTGCTCTGTCTGTCTCTCTCTCACTCTCGCGCTCTGTCTCTCTCTCTTGCTCTCGCAATCTGTCTCTCTCTCTCTCGCTCTTGTGCTCTGTCTCTCTCTCTCTCTCGCTCCCGCGCTCTTTGCCTCTCTATCTCGCTCTCAAGCTCTGTCTCTCTCTCTCGTGCTCTGTCTCTCTCTCTCTCGCTTTCGCGCTCTGTCTCTCTCTCTCTCTCTCTCGTGCTCTGTCTCTCTCACTCAATCTCTCCTTCACGTGCTCTGTCTCTCTCTCTCGTGCTCTGTCTCTCTCTCTCTCGCGCTCTGTCTCTCTCGCTCTCGCGCTCTGTCTCTCTCTCTCTCGTGCTCTGTCTCTCTCTCCCTCGCTTTCGCGCTCCGTCTCTCTCTCTCTCATGCTCTGTCTCTCTCACTCTCTCTCTCCTTCTCACGCTCTGTCTCTCTCTCTCACTCTCGCGTTCTGTCTCTCTCTCTCTCGTGCTCTGTCTGTCTCTCTCTCACTCTCGCGCTCTGTCTCTCTCTCTTGCTCTCGCAATCTGTCTCTCTCTCTCTCGCTCTTGTGCTCTGTCTCTCTCTCTCTCTCGCTCCCGCGCTCTTTGCCTCTCTATCTCGCTCTCAAGCTCTGTCTCTCTCTCTCGTGCTCTGTCTCTCTCTCTCTCGCTTTCGCGCTCTGTCTCTCTCTCTCTCTCTCGTGCTCTGTCTCTCTCACTCAATCTCTCCTTCACGCGCTCTGTCTCTCTCTCTCGTGCTCTGTCTCTCTCTCTCTCGCGCTCTGTCTCTCTCTCTCTCGTGCTCTGTCTCTCTCTCCCTCGCTTTCGCGCTCTGTCTCTCTCTCTCTCTCCCATGCTCTGTCTCTCTCACTCTCTCTCTCCTTCTCACGCTCTGTCTCTCTCTCTCACTCTTGCGTTCTGTCTCTCTCTCTCTCGTGCTCTGTCTGTCTCTCTCTCACTCTCGCACTCTGTCTCTCTCTCTCTCTTGCTCTCACACTCTCTCTCTCTCGCTCTCGCACTCTGTCTCTTTCTCTCTTGCTCTCGCAATCTGTCTCTCTCTCTCTCGCTCTTGTGCTCTGTCTCTCTCTCTCTCTCGCTCTCGTGCTCTGTGCCTCTCTATCTTGCTCTCAAGCTCTGTCTCTCTCTCTCTCTCTTGCTCTCGCGCTCTGTCTCTCTCTCTCACGCTCGCGCTCTGTCTCTCTCTCTCTCGCTCTCGCGCTCTGTCTCTCTCTCTCTTATTCTCACGCTCTGTCTCTCTCTCTCACTCTCGCGCTCTGTCTCTCTCTTATTCTCACGCTCTGTCTCTCTCTCTCACTCTTGCGCTCTGTCTCTCTCTCTCTCACTCTCCCGCTCTGTCTCTCTCTCTCACTCTCATGCTCTGTCTTTCCCTCTCTCGCTCTCACGCTCTGTCTCTGTCTCTCTCACTCTCATGCTCTGTCTCTCTCTCTCGCTCTCGCGCTCTATGTCTCTCTCTCGCTCTCGTGCTGGATCATCCTTTCTCTCGCTCTCACGCTCTGTCTCTCTCTCTGTCGCTCTCTCTCTCTCTCTCTCGCTCTCGCGTGCTGTCTCACTCTCTCTCACTTTCGTGCTCTGTCTCTCCCTCTCTCTCTCGCGCTCTGTCTCTCTCTGTCTGTCTCTCTGACTCTCTCGTGCTCTGTCTCCCTCTCTCGCTCTCGCGTTCTGTCTCTCTCTCTCTCTCTCGTGATCTGTCTCTCTCACTCTCTCTCTCCTTCTCGCGCTCTGTCTCTCTCTCTCTCCTTCTCGTGTTCTGTCTCCATCTCTCTCACGCTCTGTCTCTCTCTCTCTCACGCTCTGTCACTCTCTCTCTTCCTCTGACGCTCTGTCACTCTCTCTCTCACTCTCGCGCTCTGTCACTCTCTCTCTCGCTCTCGCGCTCTGTCTCTCTCTCTCTTACTCTCACGCTCTGTCTCTCTCTATCACTCTTGCGCTCTGTCTCTCTCTCTCTCGCTCTCGCGGTCTGTCTCTCTCTCTCTCTTGCTCTCACGCTCTCTCTCTCTCGCTCTAGCGCTCTGTCTCTTTCTCTCTTGCTCTCGCAATCTGTCTCTCTCTCTCTCGCTCTTGTGCTCTGTCTCTCTCTCTCTCTCGCTCTCGTGCTCTGTGCCTCTCTATCTCGCTCTCAAGCTCTGTCTCTCTCTCTCTCTCTTGCTCTCGCGCTCTGTCTCTCTCTCTCACGCTCGCGCTCTGTCTCTCTCTCTCTCGCTCTCGCGCTCTGTCTCTCTCTCTCTTATTCTCACGCTCTGTCTCTCTCTCTCACTCTTGCGCTCTGTCTCTCTCTCTCTCACTCTCGCGCTCTGTCTCTCTCTTATTCTCACGCTCTGTCTCTCTCTCTCACCCTTGCCCTCTGTCTCTCTCTCTCTCACTCTCCCGCTCTGTCTCTCTCTCTCACTCTCATGCTCTGTCTTTCCCTCTCTCGCTCTCACGCTCTGTCTCTGTCTGTCTCTCTCTCTCGCTCTCGCGCTCTATGTCTCTCTCTCGCTCTCGTGCTGGATCATCCTTTCTCTCGCTCTCACGCTCTGTCTCTCTCTCTGTCGCTCTCTCTCTCTCTCTCTCGCTCTCGCGTGCTGTCTCACTCTCTCTCACTTTCGTGCTCTGTCTCTCCCTCTCTCTCTCGCGCTCTGTCTCTCTCTGTCTGTCTCTCTGACTCTCTCATGCTCTGTCTCCCTCTCTCGCTCTCGCGTTCTGTCTCTCTCTCTCTCTCTCGTGATCTGTCTCTCTCACTCTCTCTCTCCTTCTCGCGCTCTGTCTCTCTCTCTCTCCTTCTCGTGTTCTGCCTCCATCTCTCTCACACTCTGTCTCTCTCTCTCTCGCACTCTCGCGCTCTCTCTCTCTCTCTCTCTCTCACGCTCTGTCTCTCTCTCTCTCTCACTCTCCCGCTCTGTCTCTCTCTCTCGCTCTCGCGTTCTGTCTTTCCCTCTCTCGCTCTCATGCTCTGTCTCTGTCTCTCTCTCTCTTGCGCTCTGTCTCTCTCTCGCGCTCTGTCTCTCTCTCTCTTGCTCTCGCGCTCTGTCTCTCTCTCTCGCTCTCGCGCTCTGTCTCTCTCTCTCGCTCTCGTGCTGGATCATTCTTTCTCTCGCTCTCGCGCTCTGTCTCTCTCTCACTCTCGCGCTCTGTCTCTCTCTCTCTCGCTCTCGCGTGCTGTCTCACTCTCGCTCTCGCGCTCTGTCTCTCTCTCTCGTGCTCTGTCTCTCTCTCGCTTTCGCGCTCTGTCTCTCTCTCTCTCTCTCTCGTGCTCTGTCTCTCTCACTCAATCTCTCCTTCTCGCGCTCTGTCTCTCTGTCTCGCGCTCTGTCTCTCTCTCTCTCGTGCTCTGTCTCTCTCGCTCTCGCTTTCACGCTCTGTCTCTCTCTCTCTCTCTCGTGCTCTGTCTCACTCACTCAATCTCTCCTTCTCGCGCTCTGTCTCTCTCTCTCTCCTTCTTGCGTTCTGTCTCTCTCTCGCGCTCTGTCTCTCTCTCTCTCGCTCTCGCGCTCTGTCTCTCTCGCTCTCGCGCTCTGTCTCTCTCTCTCTCGTGCTCTGTCTCTCTCTCCCTCGCTTTCGCGCTCCGTCTCTCTCTCTCTCTCATGCTCTGTCTCTCTCACTCTCTCTCTCCTTCTCACGCTCTGTCTCTCTCTCTCACTCTCGCGTTCTGTCTCTCTCTCTCTCGTGCTCTGTCTGTCTCTCTCTCACTCTCGCGCTCTGTCTCTCTCTCTTGCTCTCGCAATCTGTCTCTCTCTCTCTCGCTCTTGTGCTCTGTCTCTCTCTCTCTCTCGCTCCCCGCGCTCTTTGCCTCTCTATCTCGCTCTCAAGCTCTGTCTCTCTCTCTCGTGCTCTGTCTCTCTCTCTCTCGCTTTCGCGCTCTGTCTCTCTCTCTCTCTCTCTCGTGCTCTGTCTCTCTCACTCAATCTCTCCTTCACGTGCTCTGTCTCTCTCTCTCGTGCTCTGTCTCTCTCTCTCTCGCGCTCTGTCTCTCTCGCTCTCGCGCTCTGTCTCTCTCTCTCTCGTGCTCTGTCTCTCTCTCCCTCGCTTTCGCGCTCCGTCTCTCTCTCTCTCATGCTCTGTCTCTCTCACTCTCTCTCTCCTTCTCACGCTCTGTCTCTCTCTCTCACTCTCGCGTTCTGTCTCTCTCTCTCTCGTGCTCTGTCTGTCTCTCTCTCACTCTCGCGCTCTGTCTCTCTCTCTTGCTCTCGCAATCTGTCTCTCTCTCTCTCGCTCTTGTGCTCTGTCTCTCTCTCTCTCTCGCTCCCGCGCTCTTTGCCTCTCTATCTCGCTCTCAAGCTCTGTCTCTCTCTCTCGTGCTCTGTCTCTCTCTCTCTCGCTTTCGCGCTCTGTCTCTCTCTCTCTCTCTCGTGCTCTGTCTCTCTCACTCAATCTCTCCTTCACGCCCTCTGTCTCTCTCTCTCGTGCTCTGTCTCTCTCTCTCTCGCGCTCTGTCTCTCTCTCTCTCGTGCTCTGTCTCTCTCTCCCTCGCTTTCGCGCTCTGTCTCTCTCTCTCTCTCTCATGCTCTGTCTCTCTCACTCTCTCTCTCCTTCTCACGCTCTGTCTCTCTCTCTCACTCTTGCGTTCTGTCTCTCTCTCTCTCGTGCTCTGTCTGTCTCTCTCTCACTCTCGCACTCTGTCTCTCTCTCTCTCTTGCTCTCACACTCTCTCTCTCTCGCTCTCGCACTCTGTCTCTTTCTCTCTTGCTCTCGCAATCTGTCTCTCTCTCTCTCGCTCTTGTGCTCTGTCTCTCTCTCTCTCTCGCTCTCGTGCTCTGTGCCTCTCTATCTTGCTCTCAAGCTCTGTCTCTCTCTCTCTCTCTTGCTCTCGCGCTCTGTCTCTCTCTCTCACGCTCGCGCTCTGTCTCTCTCTCTCTCGCTCTCGCGCTCTGTCTCTCTCTCTCTTATTCTCACGCTCTGTCTCTCTCTCTCACTCTCGCGCTCTGTCTCTCTCTTATTCTCACGCTCTGTCTCTCTCTCTCACTCTTGCGCTCTGTCTCTCTCTCTCTCACTCTCCCGCTCTGTCTCTCTCTCTCACTCTCATGCTCTGTCTTTCCCTCTCTCGCTCTCACGCTCTGTCTCTGTCTCTCTCACTCTCATGCTCTGTCTCTCTCTCTCGCTCTCGCGCTCTATGTCTCTCTCTCGCTCTCGTGCTGGATCATCCTTTCTCTCGCTCTCACGCTCTGTCTCTCTCTCTGTCGCTCTCTCTCTCTCTCTCTCGCTCTCGCGTGCTGTCTCACTCTCTCTCACTTTCGTGCTCTGTCTCTCCCTCTCTCTCTCGTGCTCTGTCTCTCTCTGTCTGTCTCTCTGACTCTCTCGTGCTCTGTCTCCCTCTCTCGCTCTCGCGTTCTGTCTCTCTCTCTCTCTCTCGTGATCTGTCTCTCTCACTCTCTCTCTCCTTCTCGCGCTCTGTCTCTCTCTCTCTCCTTCTCGTGTTCTGTCTCCATCTCTCTCACGCTCTGTCTCTCTCTCTCTCACGCTCTGTCACTCTCTCTCTTCCTCTGACGCTCTGTCACTCTCTCTCTCACTCTCGCGCTCTGTCACTCTCTCTCTCGCTCTCGCGCTCTGTCTCTCTCTCTCTTACTCTCACGCTCTGTCTCTCTCTATCACTCTTGCGCTCTGTCTCTCTCTCTCTCGCTCTCGCGGTCTGTCTCTCTCTCTCTCTTGCTCTCACGCTCTCTCTCTCTCGCTCTAGCACTCTGTCTCTTTCTCTCTTGCTCTCGCAATCTGTCTCTCTCTCTCTCGCTCTTGTGCTCTGTCTCTCTCTCTCTCTCGCTCTCGTGCTCTGTGCCTCTCTATCTCGCTCTCAAGCTCTGTCTCTCTCTCTCTCTCTTGCTCTCGCGCTCTGTCTCTCTCTCTCACGCTCGCGCTCTGTCTCTCTCTCTCTCGCTCTCGCGCTCTGTCTCTCTCTCTCTTATTCTCACGCTCTGTCTCTCTCTCTCACTCTTGCGCTCTGTCTCTCTCTCTCTCACTCTCGCGCTCTGTCTCTCTCTTATTCTCACGCTCTGTCTCTCTCTCTCACTCTTGCCCTCTGTCTCTCTCTCTCTCACTCTCCCGCTCTGTCTCTCTCTCTCACTCTCATGCTCTGTCTTTCCCTCTCTCGCTCTCACGCTCTGTCTCTGTCTGTCTCTCTCTCTCGCTCTCGCGCTCTATGTCTCTCTCTCGCTCTCGTGCTGGATCATCCTTTCTCTCGCTCTCACGCTCTGTCTCTCTCTCTGTCGCTCTCTCTCTCTCTCTCTCGCTCTCGCGTGCTGTCTCACTCTCTCTCACTTTCGTGCTCTGTCTCTCCCTCTCTCTCTCGCGCTCTGTCTCTCTCTGTCTGTCTCTCTGACTCTCTCATGCTCTGTCTCCCTCTCTCGCTCTCGCGTTCTGTCTCTCTCTCTCTCTCTCGTGATCTGTCTCTCTCACTCTCTCTCTCCTTTTCGCGCTCTGTCTCTCTCTCTCTCCTTCTCGTGTTCTGCCTCCATCTCTCTCACACTCTGTCTCTCTCTCTCTCGCACTCTCGCGCTCTCTCTCTCTCTCTCTCTCTCACGCTCTGTCTCTCTCTCTCTCTCACTCTCCCGCTCTGTCTCTCTCTCTCTCGCTCTCGCGTTCTGTCTTTCCCTCTCTCGCTCTCATGCTCTGTCTCTGTCTCTCTCTCTCTTGCGCTCTGTCTCTCTCTCGCGCTCTGTCTCTCTCTCTCTTGCTCTCGCGCTCTGTCTCTCTCTCTCGCTCTCGCGCTCTGTCTCTCTCTCTCGCTCTCGTGCTGGATCATTCTTTCTCTCGCTCTCGCGCTCTGTCTCTCTCTCACTCTCGCGCTCTGTCTCTCTCTCTCTCGCTCTCGCGTGCTGTCTCACTCTCGCTCTCGCGCTCTGTCTCTCTCTCTCGTGCTCTGTCTCTCTCTCGCTTTCGCGCTCTGTCTCTCTCTCTCTCTCTCTCGTGCTCTGTCTCTCTCACTCAATCTCTCCTTCTCGCGCTCTGTCTCTCTGTCTCGCGCTCTGTCTCTCTCTCTCTCGTGCTCTGTCTCTCTCTCTCTCGCTTTCACGCTCTGTCTCTCTCTCTCTCTCTCGTGCTCTGTCTCACTCACTCAATCTCTCCTTCTCGCGCTCTGTCTCTCTCTCTCTCCTTCTTGCGTTCTGTCTCTCTCTCGCGCTCTGTCTCTCTCTCTCTCGCTCTCGCGCTCTGTCTCTCTCGCTCTCGCGCTCTGTCTCTCTCTCTCTCGTGCTCTGTCTCTCTCTCCCTCGCTTTCGCGCTCCGTCTCTCTCTCTCTCTCATGCTCTGTCTCTCTCACTCTCTCTCTCCTTCTCACGCTCTGTCTCTCTCTCTCACTCTCGCGTTCTGTCTCTCTCTCTCTCGTGCTCTGTCTGTCTCTCTCTCACTCTCGCGCTCTGTCTCTCTCTCTTGCTCTCGCAATCTGTCTCTCTCTCTCTCGCTCTTGTGCTCTGTCTCTCTCTCTCTCTCGCTCCCGCGCTCTTTGCCTCTCTATCTCGCTCTCAAGCTCTGTCTCTCTCTCTCGTGCTCTGTCTCTCTCTCTCTCACTTTCGCGCTCTGTCTCTCTCTCTCTCTCTCTCGTGCTCTGTCTCTCTCACTCAATCTCTCCTTCACGCGCTCTGTCTCTCTCTCTCTCGTGCTCTGTCTCTCTCTCCCTCGCTTTCGCGCTCTGTCTCTCTCTCTCTCTCTCATGCTCTGTCTCTCTCACTCTCTCTCTCCTTCTCACGCTCTGTCTCTCTCTCTCACTCTTGCGTTCTGTCTCTCTCTCTCTCGCGCTCTGTCTGTCTCTCTCTCACTCTCGCGCTCTGTCTCTCTCTCTCTCTTGCTCTCACACTCTCTCTCTCTCGCTCTCGCACTCTGTCTCTTTCTCTCTTGCTCTCGCAATCTGTCTCTCTCTCTCTCGCTCTTGTGCTCTGTCTCTCTCTCTCTCTCGCTCTCGTGCTCTGTGCCTCTCTATCTTGCTCTCAAGCTCTGTCTCTCTCTCTCTCTCTCTTGCTCTCGCGCTCTGTCTCTCTCTCTCACGCTCGCGCTCTGTCTCTCTCTCTCTCGCTCTCGCGCTCTGTCTCTCTCTCTCTTATTCTCACGCTCTGTCTCTCTCTCTCACTCTCGCGCTCTGTCTCTCTCTTATTCTCACGCTCTGTCTCTCTCTCTCACTCTTGCGCTCTGTCTCTCTCTCTCTCACTCTCCCGCTCTGTCTCTCTCTCTCACTCTCATGCTCTGTCTTTCCCTCTCTCGCTCTCACGCTCTGTCTCTGTCTCTCTCACTCTCATGCTCTGTCTCTCTCTCTCGCTCTCGCGCTCTATGTCTCTCTCTCGCTCTCGTGCTGGATCATCCTTTCTCTCGCTCTCACGCTCTGTCTCTCTCTCTGTCGCTCTCTCTCTCTCTCTCTCGCTCTCGCGTGCTGTCTCACTCTCTCTCACTTTCGTGCTCTGTCTCTCCCTCTCTCTCTCGCGCTCTGTCTCTCTCTGTCTGTCTCTCTGACTCTCTCGTGCTCTGTCTCCCTCTCTCGCTCTCGCGTTCTGTCTCTCTCTCTCTCTCTCGTGATCTGTCTCTCTCACTCTCTCTCTCCTTCTCGCGCTCTGTCTCTCTCTCTCTCCTTCTCGTGTTCTGTCTCCATCTCTCTCACGCTCTGTCTCTCTCTCTCTCGCGCTCTGTCACTCTCTCTCTTCCTCTCACGCTCTGTCACTCTCTCTCTCGCTCTCGCGCTCTGTCTCTCTCTCTCTTACTCTCACGCTCTGTCTCTCTCTATCACTCTTGCGCTCTGTCTCTCTCTCTCTCGCTCTCGCGGTCTGTGTCTCTCTCTCTCTCTCTCTCACTGTCCCGCTCCGACTCTCTCTCTCGCTCTCGTGCTCTGTCTTTCCCTCTCTCGCTCTCACGCTCTGTCTCTGTCTCTCTCACTCTCATGCTCTGTCTCTCTCTCTCATGCTCTCGCGATCTGTCTCTCTCACGCTCTCGCGCTCTATGTCTCTCTCTCGCTCTCGTGCTGGATCATTCTTTCTCTCGCTCTCACGCTCTGTCTCTCTCTCTCTTGCTCGCGCGCTCTGTCTCTCCCTTTCTCGCTCTCATCCTGTGTCTCTCTCTCGCTCTCGCACTCTGTCGCTCTCTCTCTCACTCTCGCGCTCTGTCTCTCTCTCTCTCGCTCTTGCGCTCTGTCCCTCTCGCTCTCGCGTGCTGTCTCAGTCTCTCTCACTTTCGCGCTCTCTCTCTCGCACTCTCGTGCTCTCTCTCTCTCTCTCTCTCTCGCGCTCTGCCTCTCTCTCTCTCTCAATATCCCGCTCTGTCTCTCTCTCTCGCTCTCAAGCTCTGTCTCTCTCTCTCTCGCTCTCAAATTCTTTCTCTCTCTCTGTCACTCCCATGCTCTGTCTCTCTCTCTCTCACTTTCACTCTGTCTCTCTCTCTCTCGCTCTCACGCTCTGTCTATCTCTCTCTCGCGCCATGTCTCTCTCTCTCTCGCTCTCGCGCTCTCTCTCTCTCTCTCGCTCTCACGCTCTGTCACTCTCTCTCTCGCTCTCGTGCTCTGTCTCTCTCTCTCACGCTCTGTCACTCTCTCTCTCGCTCTCGTTCTCTGTCTCTCTCTCTCTCGCTCTCATGCTCTCTCTCTCTCTCTCGTTCTCGCGCTCTGTCTCTCTCTCTCTCACTCTCGCGCTCTGTCTCTCTCTCTCTCACTCTCGCGCTCTGTCTCTCTCTCTCTCTTGCTCTCGTGCTCTGTCTCTCTCTCTCACTCTCCCACTCTGTCTCTCTCTCTCGCTCTCACGCTCTGTCTCTCTCTCTCTCTTGGTCTCGCGCTCTGTCTCTCTCTCTCACTCTTGCGCTCTGTCTCTCTCTCTCTCTCGCTCTCGCGGTCTGTCTCTCTCTCTCTCTCTCACTCTCCCGCTCTGTCTCTCTCTCTCGCTCTCGCGCTCTGTCTTTCCCTCTCTCGCTCTCACGCTCTGTCTCTGTCTCTCTCTCTCTCGTGCTCTGTCTCTCTCTCTCTCGCTCTCGCACTCTGTCTCTCTCTGTCTCGCTCTCGTGCTCTGTCTCTCTCTCTCACTCTCTCGCACTCTGGCTCTCTCTCTCTCGCTCTCAAACTCTTTCTCTCTCTCTCTCACTCTCATGCTCTGTCTCTCTCTCTCTCTCTCGCTTTCGCTCTGTCTCTCACTCTCTCGCTCTCACGCTCTGTCTATCTCTCTCTCGCGCCATGTCTCTCTCTCTATCGCTCTCGCGCGCTCTCTCTCTCTCTCGCTCTCATGCTCTGTCACTCTCTCTCTCGCTCTCGTGCTCTGTCTCTCTCTCTCATGCTCTGTCACTCTCTCTCTCGCTCTCGTTCTCTGTCTCTCTCTCTCTCGCTCTCACGCTCCATCTCTCTCTCGCTCTCTCGCTCTCATGCTCTGTCTTTTGCTCGCTCTCGTGCTCTGTCTTTCTCTCGCTCTGTCTCTCTCTCTTTTGGTCTTGCGCTCTGTCTCTATCTCTCTTGCTCTACCTCTCGGACTCTGTGTCTCTCTCGCTCTCTCTCTCTGTCTTTCTCTCTCGCTCTCGCACTCTATCTGTCTCTCTCGCACTCCTCTCATGCTCTGTCTCATTCTCTCTCACTCTCCTGCTCTGTCTCTCTCTCTCTCGCTCGCCTGCTCTCCCTCTCTCGTTCGCCTGCTCTGTCACTCTCTCTCTTGCTCTCATGCTCTGTCTCTCTCTCTCGCTCTAGCGCTCTGTCTCTCTCTCACTCTCGTGCTCTGTCTCTCTCTCGCTCTAGTGCTCTCTCTCTCGCTCGCCGCACTCTGTCTCTCCCTTCCTCGCTCTCATGCTCTGTCTCTCTCTCACTCTCGCACTCTGTCTCTCTCTCTCTCACTCGCACTCTGTCTCTCTCTCCCTCGCTTTCGCGCTTTGTCTCTCTCTCTCTCTCTCATGCTCTGTCTCTCTCACTCTCTCTCTCCTTCTCACGCTCTGTCTCTCTCTCTCACTCTTGCGCTCTGTCTCTCTCTCTCTCGTGCTCTGTCTGTCTCTCTCTCACTCTCGCGCTCTGTCTCTCTCTCTCTCTTGCTCTCACGCTCTCTCTCTCTCGCTCTCGCACTCTGTCTCTTTCTCTCTCACTCTCGCAATCTGTCTCTCTCTCTCTCGCTCTTGTGCTCTGTCTCTCTCTCTCTCTCGCTCTCGTGCTCTGTGCCTCTCTATCTCGCTCTCGCGCTCTGTCTCTCTCTCTCTCACGCTCGCGCTCTGTCTCTCTCTCTCTTATTCTCACGCTCTGTCTCTCTCTCTCACTCTTGCGCTCTGTCTCTCTCTCTCTCGCTCTCGCGCTCTGTCTCTCTCTCTCTTATTCTCACGCTCTGTCTCTCTCTCTCACTCTTGCGCTCTGTCTCTCTCTCTCTCACTCTCCCGCTCTGTCTCTCTCTCTCACTCTCATGCTCTGTCTTTCCCTCTCTCGCTCTCACACTCTGTCTCTGTCTCTCTCACTCTCATGCTCTGTCTCTCTCTCTCGCTCTCGCGCTCTATGTCTCTCTCTCGCTCTCGTGCTGGATCATCCTTTCTCTCGCTCTCACGCTCTGTCTCTCTCTCACGTGCTCTCTCTCTCTCTCTCGCTTTCCCGCTCTGTCTCTCTCTCTCTCTCTCATGCTCTGTCTCTCTCAGTCTCTCTCTCCTTCTCACGCTCTGTCTCTCTCTCTCACTCTCGTGTTCTGTCTCTCTCTCTTTCGTGCTCTGTCTCTCTCTCACTCACTCTCGCGCTCTGTCTCTCTCTCTCTCGCTCTCGCGCTCTGTCTCTCTCTCTCTTACTCTCACGCTCTGTCTCTCTCTCTCACTCTTGCGCTCTGTCTCTCTCTCTCGCTCTCGCGATCTGTCTCTCTCTCTCCCTCTCTCACTCTCCCGCTCTGTCTCTCTCTCTCGCTCTCGTGCTCTGTCTTTCCCTCTCTTGCTCTCACGCTCTGTCTCTGTCTCTCTCTCTCTCATGCTCTGTCTCTCTCTCTCATGCTCTCACGATCTGTCTCTTTCTCTCTCGCTCTCACGCTCTATGTCTCTCTCTCGCTCTTGTGCTGGATCATTCTTTCTCTCGCTCTCACGCTCTTTCTCTGTCTCTCTCGCTCTCGCGCTCTGTCTCTCTCGCTCTCGCGTGCTGTCTCACTGTCTTTCACTTCCGCACTCAGTCTCTCCCTCTCTCTCTCGCGCTCTGTCTCTCTCTGTCTATCTCTCTGACTCTCTCGTGCTCTGTCTCTCTCTCGCTCTCGCGTTCTGTCTCTCTCTCTCTCTCTCTCTCGTGATCTGTCTCTCTCACTGTCTCTCTCCTTCTTGCGCTCTGTCTCTCTCTCTCTCCTTCTCGTGTTCTGTCTCCATCTCTCTCACACTCTGTCTCTCTCTCTCTCGCGCTCTGTCACTCTCTCTCTTGCTCTCGTGCTCTGACTCTCTCTCTCTCACTCTCGCGCTCTGTCTCTCTCTCTCTTGCTCTCACGCTCTGTCTCTCTCTCTCACTCTTGCGCTCTGTCTCTCTCTCTCTTGCTCTCGCGGTCTGTCTCTCTCTCTCTCTCTCTCTCCCGCTCTGTCTCTCTCTCTCTCGCTCTCGCGGTCTGTCTCTCTCTCTCTCTCAATCTCCCGCTCTATCTCTCTCTCTCTCGCGCTCTGTCTCTCTCTCTCTCGCACTCTGTCTCTCTCTCTCGCACTCTGTCTCTCTCTCTCACGCGCTCTGTCTCTCTCTCTCTTGCTCTCGCGCTCTGTCTCTCTCTCTCGCTCTCGTGCTCTGTCTCTCTCTCTCACTCGCGTGCTGGATCATTCTTTCTCTCGCTCTCGCACTCTGTCTCTCTCTCACGTGCTCTGTCTCTCTCTCTTGCTTTCCCGCTCTGTCTCTCTCTCTCTCTCTCTCATGCTCTGTCTCTCTCAGTCTCTCTCTCCTTCTCACGCTCTGTCTCTCTCTCTCACTCTCGTGTTCTGTCTCTCTCTCTTTCGTGCTCTGTCTCACTCACACTCGCGCTCTGTCTCTCTCTCTCTCGCTCTCGCGCTCTGTCTCTCTCTCTCTTACTCTCACGCTCTGTCTCTCTCTCTCACTCTTGCGCTCTGTCTCTCTTTCTCTCGCTCTCGCGATCTGTCTCTCTCTCTCTCTTGGTCTCGCGCTCTGTCTCTCTCTCTCTCACTCTTGCGCTCTGTCTCTCTATCTCTCGCTCTCGCGGTCTGTCTGTCTCTCTCTCTCTCTCACTCTCCCGCTCTGTCTCTCTCTCGCGCTCTCGCGCTCTGTCTTTCCCTCTCTCGCTCTCACGCTCTGTCTCTGTCTCTCTCTCTCTCGCGCTCTGTCTCTCTCTCTCTCGCACTCTGTCTCTCTCGCTCTCGCGCTCTGTCTCTCTCGCTCTCGCGCTCTGTCTCTCTCTCTCTTGCTCTCGCGCTCTGTCTCTCTCTCTCGTTCTCGCGCTCTGTCACTCTCTCCCGCTCTCGTGCTGGATCATTCTTTCTCTCGCTCTCGCGCTCTGTCTCTCTCTCTCTCACTCTCGCGCTCTGTCTCTCTCTCGCTCTCGCGTGCTGTCTCACTCTCGCTTTCGCGCTCTGTCTCTCTCTCTCGTGCTCTGTCTCTCTCTCTCTCGCTTTCGCGCTCTGTCTCTCTCTCACGTGCTCTGTCTCTCTCTCTCGCTTTCCCGTTCTGTCTCTCTCTCTCTCTCTCATGCTCTGTCTCTCTCAGTCTCTCTCTCCTTCTCATGCTCTGTCTCTCTCTGTCACTCTCGTGTTCTGTCTCTCTCTCTTTCGTGCTCTGTCTCTCTCTCACTCACACTCGCGCTCTGTCTCTCTTTCTCTTGCTCTCGCGCTCTGTCTCTCTCTCTCTTACTCTCACGCTCTGTCTCTCTCTCTCACTCTTGCACTCTGTCTCTCTCTCTCTCGCTCTCGCGATCTGTCTCTCTCTCTCTCTCTCTCTCTCACTCGCCCGCTCTGTCTCTCTCTCTCGCTCTCGTGCTCTGTCTTTCCCTCTCTCGCTCTCACGCTCTGTCTCTGTCTCTCTCACTCTCATGCTCTGTCTCTCTCTCTCATGCTCTCGCGATCTGTCTCTCTCTCTCTCGCTCTCACGCTCTATGTCTCTCTCTCGCTCTCGTGCTGGATCATTCTTTCTCTCGCTCTCACGCTCTGTCTCTGTCTCTCTCGCTCTTGCGCTCTTTCTCTCTCGCTCTCGCGTGCTGTCTCACTCTCTCTCAATTTCGTGCTCTGTCTCTCCCTCTCTCTCTCGCGCTCTGTCTCTCTCTGTCTGTCTCTCTGACTCTCTCGTGCTCTGTCTCTCTCTCTCGCTCTCGCGTTCTGTCTCTCTCTCTCTCTCTCTCGTGATCTGTCTCTCTCACTCTCCTTCTCGTGTTCTGTCTCCATCTCGCTCACACTCTGTCTCTCTCTCTCTCGCACTCTGTCACTCTCTCTCTTGCTCTCGTGCTCTGTCTCTCTCTCTCTCTTGGTTTCGCGCTCTGTCTCTCTCTCTCACTCTTGCGCTCTGTCTCTCTCTCTCCCTTGGTATCGCGCTCTGTCTCTCTCTCTCTCACTCTTGCGCTCTGTCTCTCTCTCTCTCGCTCTCGCGGTCTGTCTGTCTCTCTCTCTCTCTCACTCTCCCGCTCTGTCTCTCTCTCTCGCTCTTGCGCTCTGTCTCTCTCTCTCTCGCGCTCTGTCTCTCTCTCTCTCGCATTCTGTCTCTCTCGCTCTCGCGCTCTGTCTCTCTCTCTCGCGCTCTGTCTCTCTCTCTCTTGCTCTCGCGCTCTGTCTCTCTCTCTCGTTCTCGCGCTTTGTCACTCTCTCCCGCTCTCGTGCTGGATCATTCTTTCTCTCGCTCTCGCGCTCTGTCTCTCTCTCTCTCACTCTCGCGCTCTGTCTCTCTCTCGCTCTCGCGTGCTGTCTCACTCTCGCTCTCGCGCTCTGTCTCTCTCTCTCGTGCTCTGTCTCTCTCTCTCTCGCTTTCACGCTCTGTCTCTCTCTCTCTCTCTCTCGTGCTCTGTCTCTCTCACTCAATCTCTCCTTCTCGCGCTCTGTCTCTCTCTCGCGCTCTGTCTCTCTCTCTCTCGTGCTCTGTCTCTCTCTCTCTCGCTTTCGCGTGCTGTCTCACTCTCGCTCTCGCGCTCTGTCTCTCTCTTTCGTGCTCTGTCTCTCTCTCTCTCTCGCTTTCCCGCCCTCTCTCTCTCTCTCTCTCTCTCTCTCTCTCTCTCGTGCTCTGTCTCTCTCACTCAATCTCTCCTTCTCACGCTCTGTCTCTCTCTCTGGCACTCTGTCTCTCTCTCTCGTGCTCTGTCTCCCTTTCTCTCGCTTTCGCGCTCTCTCTCTCTCTCATGCTCTGTCTCTCTCACTCAATCTCTCCTTCTCGCACTCTGTCTCTCTCTTTCTCCCTCTTGCGTTCTGTCTCTCTCTCGCGCTCTGTCTCTCTCTCTCTCTCTCTCACTCTCACGCTCTCTCTCGCTCTCATGCTCTGTCTCTCTCACTCTCTCTCTCCTTCTCACGCTCTGTCTCTCTCTCTCACTCTCGCGTTCTGTCTCTCTCTCTCTCGTGCTCTGTCTGTCTCTCTCTCACTCTCGCACTCTGTCTCTCTCTCTCTTGCTCTCACGCTCTCTCTCTCGCTCTCGGGCTCTGTCTCTCTCTCTCTTGCTCTCGCAATCTGTCTCTCTCTCTCTCGCTCTTGTGCTCTGTCTCTCTCTCTCTCGCTCTCGCGCTCTGTGCCTCTCTATCTCGCTCTCAAGCTCTGTCTCTCTCTCTCTCTCTTGCTCTCGTGCTCTGTCTCTCTCTCTCTCTCACTCTCGCGCTCTGTCTCTCTCTCTCTCTCGCTCTCGCGCTCTGTCTCTCTCTCTCTTACTCTCACGCTCTGTCTCTCTCTATCACTCTTGCGCTCTGTCTCTCTCTCTCTCGCTCTCGCGGTCTGTCTCTCTCTCTCTCTCTCTCACTGTCCCGCACCGACTCTCTCTCTCGCTCTCATGCTCTGTCTCTCTCGCTCTCTCTCTCCTTCTCACGCTCTGTCTCTCTCTCTCACTCTCGCGTTCTGCCTCTCTCTCTCTCGTGCTCTGTCTGTCTCTCTCTCACTCTCGCACTCTGTCTCTCTCTCTCTTGCTCTCACGCTCTCTCTCTCGCTCTCGGACTCTGTCTCTCTCTCTCTTGCTCTCGCAATCTGTCTCTCTCTCTCTCGCTCTTGTGCTCTGTCTCTCTCTCTCTCTCGCTCTCGCGCTCTGTGCCTCTCTATCTCGCTCCCAAGCTCTGTCTCTCTCTCTCTCTCTTGCTCTTGCGCTCTGTCTCTCTCTCTCTCACTCTCGCGCTCTGTCTCTCTCTCTCTCGCTCTAGCGCTCTCTCTCTCTCTCTTACTCTCACGCTCTGTCTCTCTCTCTCACTCTCGCGTTCTGTCTCTCTCTCTCTCGTGCTCTGTCTGTCTCTCTCTCACTCTCGCGGTCTGTCTCTCTCTCTCTCTCTCACTGTCCCGCTCCGACTCTCTCTCTCACTCTCGTGCTCTGTCTTTCCCTCTCTCGCTCTCACGCTCTGTCTCTGTCTCTCTCACTCTCATGCTCTGTCTCTCTCTCTCATGCTCTCGCGATCTGTCTCTCTCACGCTCAAGCGCTCTATGTCTCTCTCTCGCTCTCGTGCTGGATCATTCTTTCTCTCGCTCTCACGCTCTGTCTCTCTCTCTCTTGCTCGCGTGCTCTGTCTCTCCCTTTCTCGCTCTCATCCTGTGTCTCTCTCTCGCTCTCGCACTCTGTCTCTCTCTCTCTCACTCTCGCGCTCTGTCTCTCTCTCTCTCGCTCTCGCACTCTGTCCCTCTCGCTCTCGCGTGCTGTCTCACTCTCTCTCACTTTCGCGCTCTGTCTCTCCATCTCTCTCGCGCTCTGTCTCTCTCTGTCTGTCTCTCTGACTGTCTCGTGCTCTGTCTCTCTCTCTCGCTGTCGAACTCTGGCTCTCTCTCTCGCTCTCAAGCTCTGTCTCTCTCTCTCTCGCTCTCAAATTCTTTCTCTCTCTCTGTCACTCCCATGCTCTGTCTCTCTCTCTCTCGCTTTCACTCTGTCTCTCTCTCTCTCGCTCTCGCGCTCTGTCTCTCTCTCTCTCACTCTCGCGCTCTGTCTCTCTCTCTCTCTTGCTCTCGTGCTCTGTCTGTCTCTCTCACTCTCCCGCTCCGTCTCTCTCTCTTGCTCTCACGCTCTGTCTCTCTCTCTCTCTTGGTCTCGCGCTCTGTCTCTCTCTCTCACTCTTGCGCTCTGTCTCTCTCTCTCTCTCGCTCTCGCGGTCTGTCTCTCTCTCTCTCTCTCTCACTCTCCCGCTCTGTCTCTCTCTCTCGCTCTCGCGCTCTGTCTTTCCCTCTCTCGCTCTCACGCTCTGTCTCTGTCTCTCTCTCTCTCGTGCTCTGTCTCTCTCTCTCTCGCTCTCGCACTCTGTCTCTCTCTGTCTCGCTCTCGTGCTCTGTCTCTCTCTCTCACTCTCTCGCACTCTGGCTCTCTCTCTCTCACTCTCAAACTCTTTCTCTCTCTCTCTCACTCTCATGCTCTGTCTCTCTCTCTCGCTTTCGCTCTGTCTCTCACTCTCTCGCTCTCACGCTCTGTCTATCTGTCTCTCGCGCCATGTCTCTCTCTCTATCGCTCTCGCGCGCTCTCTCTCTCTCTCGCTCTCATGCTCTGTCACTCTCTCTCTCGCTCTCGTGCTCTGTCTCTCTCTCTCATGCTCTGTCACTCTCTCTCTCGCTCTCGTTCTCTGTCTCTCTCTCACTCGCTCTCACGCTCCATCTCTCTCTCTCGCTCTCTCACTCTCGTGCTCTGTCTTTTGCTCGCTCTCGTGCTCTGTCTTTCTCTCGCTCTGTCTCTCTCTCTTTTGATCTTGTGCTCTGTCTCTATCTCTCTTGCTCTACCTCTCGGACTCTGTGTCTCTCTCGCTCTCTCTCTCTGTCTTTCTCTCTCGCTCTCGCGGTCTGTCTGTCTCTCTCGTTCTCCTCTCATGCTCTGTCTCATTCTCTCTCACTCTCCTGCTCTGCCTCTCTCTCTCTCGCTCGCCTGCTCTCCGTCTCTCGTTCGCCTGCTCTGTCACTCTCTCTCTTGCTCTCATGCTCTGTCTCTCTCTCTCGCTCTAGCGCTCTGTCTCTCTCTCACTCTCGTGCTCTGTCTCTCTCTCGCTCTAGTGCTCTCTCTCTCGCTCGCGCACTCTGTCTCTCCCTTCCTCGCTCTCATGCTCTGTCTCTCTCTCGCTCTCGCACTCTGTCTCTCTCTCTCTCACTCGCACTCTGTCTCTCTCTCTCTCACTCGCACTCTGTCTCTCTCTCTCTCGCTCTCGTGCTCTGTGCCTCTCTATCTCGCTCTCAAGCTCTGTCTCTCTCTCTCTCTCTTGCTCTCGCGCTCTGTCTCTCTCTCTCACGCTCGCGCTCTGTCTCTCTCTCTCTCGCTCTCGCGCTCTGTCTCTCTCTCTCTTATTCTCACGCTCTGTCTCTCTCTCTCACTCTTGCGCTCTGTCTCTCTCTCTCTCACTCTCCCGCTCTGTCTCTCTCTCTCACTCTCATGCTCTGTCTTTCCCTCTCTCGCTCTCACGCTCTGTCTCTGTCTCTCTCACTCTCATGCTCTGTCTCTCTCTCTCGCTCTCGCGCTCTATGTCTCTCTCTCGCTCTCGTGCTGGATCATCCTTTCTCTCGCTCTCACGCTCTGTCTCTCTCTCTGTCGCTCTCTCTCTCTCTCTCTCGCTCTCGTGTGCTGTCTCACTCTCTCTCACTTTCGTGCTCTGTCTCTCCCTCTCTCTCTCGCGCTCTGTCTCTCTCTGTCTGTCTCTCTGACTCTCTCGTGCTCTGTCTCCCTCTCTCGCTCTCGCGTTCTGTCTCTCTCTCTCTCTCTCTCGTGATCTGTCTCTCTCACTCTCTCTCTCCTTCTCGCGCTCTGTCTCTCTCTCTCTCCTTCTCGTGTTCTGCCTCCATCTCTCTCACACTCTGTCTCTCTCTCTCTCGCACTCTCGCGCTCTCTCTCTCTCTCTCTCTCTCTCTCACGCTCTGTCTCTCTCTCTCTCTCACTCTCCCGCTCTGTCTCTCTCTCTCGCTCTCGCATTCTGTCTTTCCCTCTCTCGCTCTCATGCTCTGTCTCTGTCTCTCTCTCTCTTGCGCTCTGTCTCTCTCTCGCCCTCTGTCTCTCTCTCTCTTTCTCTCGCGCTCTGTCTCTCTCTCTCGTTCTCGCGCTCTGTCTCTCTCTCTCGCTCTCGTGCTGGATCATTCTTTCTCTCGCTCTCGCGCTCTGTCTCTCTCTCACTCTCGCGCTCTGTCTCTCTCTCTCTCGCTCTCGCGTGCTGTCTCACTCTCGCTCTCGCGCTCTGTCTCTCTCTCTCGTGCTCTGTCTCTCTCTCGCTTTCGCGCTCTGTCTCTCTCTCTCTCTCTCTCGTGCTCTGTCTCTCTCACTCAATCTCTCCTTCTCGCGCTCTGTCTCTCTGTCTCGCGCTCTGTCTCTCTCTCTCTCGTGCTCTGTCTCTCTCTCTCTCGCTTTCGCGCTCTGTCTCTCTCTCTCTCTCTCTCGTGCTCTGTCTCACTCACTCAATCTCTCCTTCTCGCGCTCTGTCTCTCTCTCTCTCCTTCTTGCGTTCTGTCTCTCTCTCGTGCTCTGTCTCTCTCTCTCTCGCTCTCGCGCTCTGTCTCTCTCGCTCTCACGCTCTGTCTCTCTCTCTCTCGTGCTCTGTCTCTCTCTCCCTCGCTTTCGCGCTCCGTCTCTCTCTCTCTCTCATGCTCTGTCTCTCTCACTCTCTCTCTCCTTCTCACGCTCTGTCTCTCTCTCTCACTCTCGCGTTCTGTCTCTCTCTCTCTCGTGCTCTGTCTGTCTCTCTCTCACTCTCGCGCTCTGTCTCTCTCTCTTGCTCTCGCAATCTGTCTCTCTCTCTCTCGCTCTTGTGCTCTGTCTCTCTCTCTCTCTCGCTCCCACGCTCTTTGCCTCTCTATCTCGCTCTCAAGCTCTGTCTCTCTCTCTCGTGCTCTGTCTCTCTCTCTCTCGCTTTCGCGCTCTGTCTCTCTCTCTCTCTCTCTCGTGATCTGTCTCTCTCACTCAATCTCTCCTTCACGCGCTCTGTCTCTCTCTCTCGTGCTCTGTCTCTCTCTCTCTCGCGCTCTGTCTTTCTTTCTCTCGTGCTCTGTCTCTCTCTCCCTCGCTTTCGCGCTCTGTCTCTCTCTCTCTCTCTCATGCTCTGTCTCTCTCACTCTCTCTCTCCTTCTCACGCTCTGTCTCTCTCTCTCACTCTTGCGTTCTGTCTCTCTCTCTCTCGTGCTCTGTCTGTCTCTCTCTCACTCTCGCGCTCTGTCTCTCTCTCTCTCTTGCTCTCACACTCTCTCTCTCTCGCTCTCGCACTCTGTCTCTTTCTCTCTTGCTCTCGCAATCTGTCTCTCTCTCTCTCGCTCTTGTGCTCTGTCTCTCTCTCTCTCTCGCTCTCGTGCTCTGTGCCTCTCTATCTTGCTCTCAAGCTCTGTCTCTCTCTCTCTCTCTTGCTCTCGCGCTCTGTCTCTCTCTCTCACGCTCGCGCTCTGTCTCTCTCTCTCTCGCTCTCGCGCTCTGTCTCTCTCTCTCTTATTCTCACGCTCTGTCTCTCTCTCTCACTCTTGCGCTCTGTCTCTCTCTCTCTCGCTCTCGCGCTCTGTCTCTCTCTTATTCTCACGCTCTGTCTCTCTCTCTCACTCTTGCGCTCTGTCTCTCTCTCTCTCACTCTCCCGCTCTGTCTCTCTCTCTCACTCTCATGCTCTGTCTTTCCCTCTCTCGCTCTCACGCTCTGTCTCTGTCTCTCTCACTCTCATGCTCTGTCTCTCTCTCTCGCTCTCGCGCTCTACGTCTCTCTCTCGCTCTCGTGCTGGATCATCCTTCCTCTCGCTCTCACGCTCTGTCTCTCTCTCTGTCGCTCTCTCTCTCTCTCTCTCGCTCTCGCGTGCTGTCTCACTCTCTCTCACTTTCGTGCTCTGTCTCTCCCTCTCTCTCTCGCGCTCTGTCTCTCTCTGTCTGTCTCTCTGACTCTCTCGTGCTCTGTCTCCCTCTCTCGCTCTCGCGTTCTGTCTCTCTCTCTCTCTCTCGTGATCTGTCTCTCTCACTCTCTCTCTCCTTCTCGCGCTCTGTCTCTCTCTCTCTCCTTCTCGTGTTCTGTCTCCATCTCTCTCACGCTCTGTCTCTCTCTCTCTCGCGCTCTGTCACTCTCTCTCTTCCTCTCACGCTCTGTCTCTCTCTCTCTCACTCTCGCGCTCTGTCACTCTCTCTCTCGCTCTCGCGCTCTGTCTCTCTCTCTCTTACTCTCACGCTCTGTCTCTCTCTATCACTCTTGCGCTCTGTCTCTCTCTCTCTCGCTCTCGCGGTCTGTGTCTCTCTCTCTCTCTCTCTCACTGTCCCGCTCCGACTCTCTCTCTCGCTCTCGTGCTCTGTCTTTCCCTCTCTCGCTCTCACGCTCTGTCTCTGTCTCTCTCACTCTCATGCTCTGTCTCTCTCTCTCATGCTCTCGCGATCTGTCTCTCTCACGCTCTCGCGCTCTATGTCTCTCTCTCGCTCTCGTGCTGGATCATTCTTTCTCTCGCTCTCACGCTCTGTCTCTCTCTCTCTTGCTCGCGCGCTCTGTCTCTCCCTTTCTCGCTCTCATCCTGTGTCTCTCTCTCGCTCTCGCACTCTGTCGCTCTCTCTCTCACTCTCGCGCTCTGTCTCTCTCTCTCTCGCTCTCCCGCTCTGTCTCTCTCTCTCACTCTCATGCTCTGTCTTTCCCTCTCTCGCTCTCACGCTCTGTCTCTGTCTCTCTCACTCTCATGCTCTGTCTCTCTCTCTCGCTCTCGCGCTCTATGTCTCTCTCTCGCTCTCGTGCTGGATCATCCTTCCTCTCGCTCTCACGCTCTGTCTCTCTCTCTGTCGCTCTCTCTCTCTCTCTCTCGCTCTCGCGTGCTGTCTCACTCTCTCTCACTTTCGTGCTCTGTCTCTCCCTCTCTCTCTCGCGCTCTGTCTCTCTCTGTCTGTCTCTCTGACTCTCTCGTGCTCTGTCTCCCTCTCTCGCTCTCGCGTTCTGTCTCTCTCTCTCTCTCTCGTGATCTGTCTCTCTCACTCTCTCTCTCCTTCTCGCGCTCTGTCTCTCTCTCTCTCCTTCTCGTGTTCTGTCTCCATCTCTCTCACGCTCTGTCTCTCTCTCTCTCGCGCTCTGTCACTCTCTCTCTTCCTCTCACGCTCTGTCTCTCTCTCTCTCACTCTCGCGCTCTGTCACTCTCTCTCTCGCTCTCGCGCTCTGTCTCTCTCTCTCTTACTCTCACGCTCTGTCTCTCTCTATCACTCTTGCGCTCTGTCTCTCTCTCTCTCGCTCTCGCGGTCTGTGTCTCTCTCTCTCTCTCTCTCACTATCCCGCTCCGACTCTCTCTCTCGCTCTCGTGCTCTGTCTTTCCCTCTCTCGCTCTCACGCTCTGTCTCTGTCTCTCTCACTCTCATGCTCTGTCTCTCTCTCTCATGCTCTCGCGATCTGTCTCTCTCACGCTCTCGCGCTCTATGTCTCTCTCTCGCTCTCGTGCTGGATCATTCTTTCTCTCGCTCTCACGCTCTGTCTCTCTCTCTCTTGCTCGCGCGCTCTGTCTCTCCCTTTCTCGCTCTCATCCTGTGTCTCTCTCTCGCTCTCGCACTCTGTCGCTCTCTCTCTCACTCTCGCGCTCTGTCTCTCTCTCTCTCGCTCTTGCGCTCTGTCCCTCTCGCTCTCGCGTGCTGTCTCAGTCTCTCTCACTTTCGCGCTCTCTCTCTCGCACTCTCGTGCTCTCTCTCTCTCTCTCTCTCTCTCTCGCGCTCTGTCTCTCTCTCTCTCTCAATATCCCGCTCTGTCTCTCTCTCTCGCTCTCAAGCTCTGTCTCTCTCTCTCTCGCTCTCAAATTCTTCCTCTCTCTCTGTCACTCCCATCCTCTGTCTCTCTCTCTCTCTCGCTTTCGCTCTGTCTCTCTCTCTCTCGCTCTCACGCACTGTCTATCTCTCTCTCGCGCCATGTCTCTCTCTCTCTCGCTCTCGCGCTCTCTCTCTCTCTCTCGCTCTCACGCTCTGTCACTCTCTCTCTCGCTCTCGTGCTCTGTCTCTCTCTCTCACGCTCTGTCACTCTCTCTCTCGCTCTCACGCTCTCATGCTCTCTCTCTCTCTCTCGCTCTCGCGCTCTGTCTCTCTCTCGTTCTCGCGCTCTGTCTCTCTCTCTCTCACTCTCGCGCTCTGTCTCTCTCTCTCTCTTGCTCTCGTGCTCTGTCTCTCTCTCTCACTCTCCCACTCTGTCTCTCTCTCTCGCTCTCACGCTCTGTCTCTCTCTCTCTCTTGGTCTCGCGCTCTGTCTCTCTCTCTCACTCTTGCGCTCTGTCTCTCTCTCTCTCTCGCTCTCGCGGTCTGTCTCTCTCTCTCTCTCTCACTCTCCCGCTCTGTCTCTCTCTCTCGCTCTCGCGCTCTGTCTTTCCCTCTCTCGCTCTCACGCTCTGTCTCTGTCTCTCTCTCTCTCGTGCTCTGTCTCTCTCTCTCTCGCTCTCGCACTCTGTCTCTCTCTGTCTCGCTCTCGTGCTCTGTCTCTCTCTCTCACTCTCTCGCACTCTGGCTCTCTCTCTCTCGCTCTCAAACTCTTTCTCTCTCTCTCTCACTCTCATGCTCTGTCTCTCTCTCTCTCTCTCGCTTTCGCTCTGTCTCTCACTCTCTCGCTCTCACGCTCTGTCTATCTCTCTCTCGCGCCATGTCTCTCTCTCTATCGCTCTCGCGCGCTCTCTCTCTCTCTCGCTCTCATGCTCTGTCACTCTCTCTCTCGCTCTCGTGCTCTGTCTCTCTCTCTCATGCTCTGTCACTCTCTCTCTCGCTCTCGTTCTCTGTCTCTCTCTCTCTCGCTCTCACGCTCCATCTCTCTCTCGCTCTCTCGCTCTCATGCTCTGTCTTTTGCTCGCTCTCGTGCTCTGTCTTTCTCTCGCTCTGTCTCTCTCTCTTTTGGTCTTGCGCTCTGTCTCTATCTCTCTTGCTCTACCTCTCGGACTCTGTGTCTCTCTCGCTCTCTCTCTCTGACTTTCTCTCTCGCTCTCGCACTCTATCTGTCTCTCTCGCACTCCTCTCATGCTCTGTCTCATTCTCTCTCACTCTCCTGCTCTGTCTCTCTCTCTCTCGCTCGCCTGCTCTCCCTCTCTCGTTCGCCTGCTCTGTCACTCTCTCTCTTGCTCTCATGCTCTGTCTCTCTCTCTCGCTCTAGCGCTCTGTCTCTCTCTCACTCTCGTGCTCTGTCTCTCTCTCGCTCTAGTGCTCTCTCTCTCGCTCGCGCACTCTGTCTCTCCCTTCCTCGCTCTCATGCTCTGTCTCTCTCTCACTCTCGCACTCTGTCTCTCTCTCTCTCACTCGCACTCTGTCTCTCTCTCCCTCGCTTTCGCGCTTTGTCTCTCTCTCTCTCTCTCATGCTCTGTCTCTCTCACTCTCTCTCTCCTTCTCACGCTCTGTCTCTCTCTCTCACTCTTGCGCTCTGTCTCTCTCTCTCTCGTGCTCTGTCTGTCTCTCTCTCACTCTCGCGCTCTGTCTCTCTCTCTCTCTTGCTCTCACGCTCTCTCTCTCTCGCTCTCGCACTCTGTCTCTTTCTCTCTCACTCTCGCAATCTGTCTCTCTCTCTCTCGCTCTTGTGCTCTGTCTCTCTCTCTCTCTCGCTCTCGTGCTCTGTGCCTCTCTATCTCGCTCTCGCGCTCTGTCTCTCTCTCTCTCACGCTCGCGCTCTGTCTCTCTCTCGCTCTCGCGCTCTGTCTCTCTCTCTCTTATTCTCACGCTCTGTCTCTCTCTCTCACTCTTGCGCTCTGTCTCTCTCTCTCTCGCTCTCGCGCTCTGTCTCTCTCTCTCTTATTCTCACGCTCTGTCTCTCTCTCTCACTCTTGCGCTCTGTCTCTCTCTCTCTCACTCTCCCGCTCTGTCTCTCTCTCTCACTCTCATGCTCTGTCTTTCCCTCTCTCGCTCTCACACTCTGTCTCTGTCTCTCTCACTCTCATGCTCTGTCTCTCTCTCTCGCTCTCGCGCTCTATGTCTCTCTCTCGCTCTCGTGCTGGATCATCCTTTCTCTCGCTCTCACGCTCTGTCTCTCTCTCTGTCGCTCTCTCTCTCTCTCTCTCTCGCTCTCGCGTGCTGTCTCACTCTCTCTCACTTTCGTGCTCTGTCTCTCCCTCTCTCTCTCGCGCTCTGTCTCTCTCTGTCTGTCTCTCTGACTCTCTCGTGCTCTGTCTCTCTCTCTCGCTCTCGCGTTCTGTCTCTCTCTCTCTCTCTCGTGATCTGTCTCTCTCACTCTCTCTCTCCTTCTCGCGCTCTGTCTCTCTCTCTCTCCTTCTCGTGTTCTGCCTCCATCTCTCTCACACTCTGTCTCTCTCTCTCTCGCACTCTCGCGCTCTCTCTCTCTCTCTCTCTCTCTCTCTCACGCTCTGTCTCTCTCTCTCTCTCACTCTCCCGCTCTGTCTCTCTCTCTCGCTCTCGCGTTCTGTCTTTCCCTCTCTCGCTCTCATGCTCTGTCTCTGTCTCTCTCTCTCTTGCGCTCTGTCTCTCTCTCGCGCTCTGTCTCTCTCTCGCTCTCGCGCTCTGTCTCTCTCTCTCGCTCTCGCGCTCTGTCTCTCTCTCTCGCTCTCGTGCTGGATCATTCTTTCTCTCGCTCTCGCGCTCTGTCTCTCTCTCACTCTCGCGCTCTGTCTCTCTCTCTCTCGCTCTCGCGTGCTGTCTCACTCTTGCTCTCGCGCTCTGTCTCTCTCTCTCGTGCTCTGTCTCTCTCTCGCTTTCGCGCTCTGTCTCTCTCTCTCTCTCTCTCGTGCTCTGTCTCTCTCACTCAATCTCTCCTTCTCGCGCTCTGTCTCTCTGTCTCGCGCTCTGTCTCTCTCTCTCTCGTGCTCTGTCTCTCTCTCTCTCGCTTTCGCGCTCTGTCTCTCTCTCTCTCTCTCGTGCTCTGTCTCACTCACTCAATCTCTCCTTCTCGCGCTCTGTCTCTCTCTCTCTCCTTCTTGCGTTCTGTCTCTCTCTCGCGCTCTGTCTCTCTCTCTCTCGCTCTCGCGCTCTGTCTCTCTCGCTCTCGCGCTCTGTCTCTCTCTCTCTCGTGCTCTGTCTCTCTCTCTCTCACTCTCCCGCTCTGTCTCTCTCTCTCACTCTCATGCTCTGTCTTTCCCTCTCTCGCTCTCACACTCTGTCTCTGTCTCTCTCACTCTCATGCTCTGTCTCTCTCTCTCGCTCTCGCGCTCTATGTCTCTCTCTCGCTCTCGTGCTGGATCATCCTTTCTCTCGCTCTCACGCTCTGTCTCTCTCTCTGTCGCTCTCTCTCTCTCTCTCTCTCGCTCTCGCGTGCTGTCTCACTCTCTCTCACTTTCGTGCTCTGTCTCTCCCTCTCTCTCTCGCGCTCTGTCTCTCTCTGTCTGTCTCTCTGACTCTCTCGTGCTCTGTCTCTCTCTCTCGCTCTCGCGTTCTGTCTCTCTCTCTCTCTCTCGTGATCTGTCTCTCTCACTCTCTCTCTCCTTCTCGCGCTCTGTCTCTCTCTCTCTCCTTCTCGTGTTCTGCCTCCATCTCTCTCACACTCTGTCTCTCTCTCTCTCGCACTCTCGCGCTCTCTCTCTCTCTCTCTCTCTCTCTCTCACGCTCTGTCTCTCTCTCTCTCTCACTCTCCCGCTCTGTCTCTCTCTCTCGCTCTCGCGTTCTGTCTTTCCCTCTCTCGCTCTCATGCTCTGTCTCTGTCTCTCTCTCTCTTGCGCTCTGTCTCTCTCTCGCGCTCTGTCTCTCTCTCTCTTGCTCTCGCGCTCTGTCTCTCTCTCTCGCTCTCGCGCTCTGTCTCTCTCTCTCGCTCTCGTGCTGGATCATTCTTTCTCTCGCTCTCGCGCTCTGTCTCTCTCTCACTCTCGCGCTCTGTCTCTCTCTCTCTCGCTCTCGCGTGCTGTCTCACTCTCGCTCTCGCGCTCTGTCTCTCTCTCTCGTGCTCTGTCTCTCTCTCGCTTTCGCGCTCTGTCTCTCTCTCTCTCTCTCTCGTGCTCTGTCTCTCTCACTCAATCTCTCCTTCTCGCGCTCTGTCTCTCTGTCTCGTGCTCTGTCTCTCTCTCTCTCGTGCTCTGTCTCTCTCTCTCTCGCTTTCGCGCTCTGTCTCTCTCTCTCTCTCTCGTGCTCTGTCTCACTCACTCAATCTCTCCTTCTCGCGCTCTGTCTCTCTCTCTCTCCTTCTTGCGTTCTGTCTCTCTCTCGCGCTCTGTCTCTCTCTCTCTCGCTCTCGCGCTCTGTCTCTCTCGCTCTCGCGCTCTGTCTCTCTCTCTCTCGTGCTCTGTCTCTCTCTCCCTCGCTTTCGCGCTCCGTCTCTCTCTCTCTCTCATGCTCTGTCTCTCTCACTCTCTCTCTCCTTCTCACGCTCTGTCTCTCTCTCTCACTCTCGCGTTCTGTCTCTCTCTCTCTCGTGCTCTGTCTGTCTCTCTCTCACTCTCGCGCTCTGTCTCTCTCTCTTGCTCTCGCAATCTGTCTCTCTCTCTCTCGCTCTTGTGCTCTGTCTCTCTCTCTCTCTCGCTCCCGCGCTCTTTGCCTCTCTATCTCGCTCTCAAGCTCTGTCTCTCTCTCTCGTGCTCTGTCTCTCTCTCTCTCGCTTTCGCGCTCTGTCTCTCTCTCTCTCTCTCTCGTGCTCTGTCTCTCTCACTCAATCTCTCCTTCACGCGCTCTGTCTCTCTCTCTCGTGCTCTGTCTCTCTCTCTCTCGCGCTCTGTCTCTCTCTCTCTCGTGCTCTGTCTCTCTCTCCCTCGCTTTCGCGCTCTGTCTCTCTCTCTCTCTCTCATGCTCTGTCTCTCTCACTCTCTCTCTCCTTCTCACGCTCTGTCTCTCTCTCTCACTCTTGCGTTCTGTCTCTCTCTCTCTCATGCTCTGTCTGTCTCTCTCTCACTCTCGCGCTCTGTCTCTCTCTCTCTCTTGCTCTCACACTCTCTCTCTCTCGCTCTCGCACTCTGTCTCTTTCTCTCTTGCTCTCGCAATCTGTCTCTCTCTCTCTCGCTCTTGTGCTCTGTCTCTCTCTCTCTCTCGCTCTCGTGCTCTGTGCCTCTCTATCTTGCTCTCAAGCTCTGTCTCTCTCTCTCTCTCTTGCTCTCGCGCTCTGTCTCTCTCTCTCACGCTCGCGCTCTGTCTCTCTCTCTCTCGCTCTCGCGCTCTGTCTCTCTCTCTCTTATTCTCACGCTCTGTCTCTCTCTCTCACTCTCGCGCTCTGTCTCTCTCTTATTCTCACGCTCTGTCTCTCTCACTCTTGTGCTCTGTCTCTCTCTCTCTCACTCTCCCGCTCTGTCTCTCTCTCTCACTCTCATGCTCTGTCTTTCCCTCTCTCGCTCTCACGCTCTGTCTCTGTCTCTCTCACTCTCATGCTCTGTCTCTCTCTCTCGCTCTCGCGCTCTATGTCTCTCTCTCGCTCTCGTGCTGGATCATCCTTTCTCTCACTCTCACGCTCTGTCTCTCTCTCTGTCGCTCTCTCTCTCTCTCTCTCGCTCTCGCGTGCTGTCTCACTCTCTCTCACTTTCGTGCTCTGTCTCTCCCTCTCTCTCTCGCGCTCTGTCTCTCTCTGTCTGTCTCTCTGACTCTCTCGTGCTCTGTCTCCCTCTCTCGCTCTCGCGTTCTGTCTCTCTCTCTCTCTCTCATGCTCTGTCTCTCTCACTCTCTCTCTCCTTCTCACGCTCTGTCTCTCTCTCTCACTCTTGCGCTCTGTCTCTCTCTCTCTCGTGCTCTGTCTGTCTCTCTCTCACTCTCGCGCTCTGTCTCTCTCTCTCTCTTGCTCTCACGCTCTCTCTCTCTCGCTCTCGCACTCTGTCTCTTTCTCTCTCACTCTCGCAATCTGTCTCTCTCTCTCTCGCTCTTGTGCTCTGTCTCTCTCTCTCTCTCGCTCTCGTGCTCTGTGCCTCTCTATCTCGCTCTCGCGCTCTGTCTCTCTCTCTCTCACGCTCGCGCTCTGTCTCTCTCTCTCTCGCTCTCGCGCTCTGTCTCTCTCTCTCTTATTCTCACGCTCTGTCTCTCTCTCTCACTCTTGCGCTCTGTCTCTCTCTCTCTCTCGCTCTCGCGCTCTGTCTCTCTCTCTCTTATTCTCACGCTCTGTCTCTCTCTCTCACTCTTGCGCTCTGTCTCTCTCTCTCTCACTCTCCCGCTCTGTCTCTCTCTCTCACTCTCATGCTCTGTCTTTCCCTCTCTCGCTCTCACACTCTGTCTCTGTCTCTCTCACTCTCATGCTCTGTCTCTCTCTCTCGCTCTCGCGCTCTATGTCTCTCTCTCGCTCTCGTGCTGGATCATCCTTTCTCTCGCTCTCACGCTCTGTCTCTCTCTCTGTCGCTCTCTCTCTCTCTCTCTCGCTCTCGCGTGCTGTCTCACTCTCTCTCACTTTCGTGCTCTGTCTCTCCCTCTCTCTCTTGCGCTCTGTCTCTCTCTGTCTGTCTCTCTGACTCTCTCGTGCTCTGTCTCTCTCTCTCGCTCTCGCGTTCTGTCTCTCTCTCTCTCTCTCGTGATCTGTCTCTCTCACTCTCTCTCTCCTTCTCGCGCTCTGTCTCTCTCTCTCTCCTTCTCGTGTTCTGCCTCCATCTCTCTCACACTCTGTCTCTCTCTCTCTCGCACTCTCGCGCTCTCTCTCTCTCTCTCTCTCTCTCTCACGCTCTGTCTCTCTCTCTCTCTCACTCTCCCCGCTCTGTCTCTCTCTCTCGCTCTCGCGTTCTGTCTTTCCCTCTCTCGCTCTCATGCTCTGTCTCTGTCTCTCTCTCTCTTGCGCTCTGTCTCTCTCTCGCGCTCTGTCTCTCTCTCTCTTGCTCTCGCGCTCTGTCTCTCTCTCTCGCTCTCGCGCTCTGTCTCTCTCTCTCGCTCTCGTGCTGGATCATTCTTTCTCTCGCTCTCGCGCTCTGTCTCTCTCTCACTCTCGCGCTCTGTCTCTCTCTCTCTCGCTCTCGCGTGCTGTCTCACTCTCGCTCTCGCGCTCTGTCTCTCTCTCTCGTGCTCTGTCTCTCTCTCGCTTTCGCGCTCTGTCTCTCTCACTCAATCTCTCCTTCTCGCGCTCTGTCTCTCTGTCTCGCGCTCTGTCTCTCTCTCTCTCGTGCTCTGTCTCTCTCTCTCTCGCTTTCGCGCTCTGTCTCTCTCTCTCTCTCTCGTGCTCTGTCTCACTCACTCAATCTCTCCTTCTCGCGCTCTGTCTCTCTCTCTCTCCTTCTTGCGTTCTGTCTCTCTCTCGCGCTCTGTCTCTCTCTCTCTCGCTCTCGCGCTCTGTCTCTCTCGCTCTCGCGCTCTGTCTCTCTCTCTCTCGTGCTCTGTCTCTCTCTCCCTCGCTTTCGCGCTCCGTCTCTCTCTCTCTCATGCTCTGTCTCTCTCACTCTCTCTCTCCTTCTCACGCTCTGTCTCTCTCTCTCACTCTCGCGTTCTGTCTCTCTCTCTCTCGTGCTCTGTCTGTCTCTCTCTCACTCTCGCGCTCTGTCTCTCTCTCTTGCTCTCGCAATCTGTCTCTCTCTCTCTCGCTCTTGTGCTCTGTCTCTCTCTCTCTCTCGCTCCCGCGCTCTTTGCCTCTCTATCTCGCTCTCAAGCTCTGTCTCTCTCTCTCTCTCTTGCTCTCGCGCTATGTCTCTCTCTCTCTCTCACTCTCGTGCTCTGTCTCTCTCTCTCTCGCTCTCGCGGTCTGTCTCTCTCTCTCTCTCTCTTACTCTCCCGCTCTGTCTCTCTCTCTCGCTCTCATGCTCTGTCTTTCCCTCTCTCGCTCTCACGCTCTGTCTCTGTCTCTCTCACTCTCATGCTCGGTCTCTCTCTCTCATGCTCTCGCGATCTGTCTCTCTCTCTCTCGCTCTCGCGCTCTATGTCTCTCTCTCGCTCTCATGCTGGATCATTCTTTCTCTCGCTCTCACACTCTGTCTCTCTCTCTCTCACTCTCTGTCTCTCTCTCACTCTCGCGTGCTCTCTCACTCTCTCTCACTTTCGAGCTCTGTCTCTCCCTCTCTCTCTCGTGCTCTGTCTCTCTCTGTCTGTCTCTCTGACTCTCTCATGCTCTGTCTCTCTCTCTCGCGTTCTGTCTCTCTCTCTCTCTCGTGATCTGTCTCTCTCACGCTCTCTCTCCTTCTCGCGCTCTGTCTCTCTCTCTCTCCTTCTCGTGTTCTGTCTCCATCTTTCTCACACTGTCTCTCTCTCTGTCTCGCGCTCTGTCACTCTCTCTCTTGCTCTCGTGCTCTGTCTCTCTCTCTCCGCGCTCTCTCTCTCTCTCTCCGCTCTCACGCTCTTTCTCTCTCGCTCGCGTGCTCTGTCTCTCTCTCTCTCACACTCTGTCTCTCCTGTCGCACTCTCTCCCTCTCTCTCTCGTGCTCTGTCTCTCTCTCTCGCTCTCGCGCTCTGTCTCTCTGTCTCACTCTCGTGCTGGATCATTCTTTCTCGCTCTCGCACTCTGTCTCTCTTTCTCTCGCTCTTGCGTGCTGTCTCACTCTCGCGCTCTGTCTCTCCCTCTCTCTCTCGCGCTCTGTCTCCCTCTCTCTCGCGCTCTGTCTCTCTCTCTCTCTCGTGCTCTGTCTCACTCACTCTTGCTTTCGCGCTCTGTCTCTCTCTCTCTCTCTCGTGCTCTGCCTCTCTCTCTCACTCTCTCCTTCTCGCGCTCTGTCTCTCTCTCTCTCCTTGCGTTCTGTCTCTCTCTCTCTCGCAATCTGTCTCTCTCGCTCTCGCGCTCTGTCTCTCTCACTCTCTCTCACTCTCGTGCTCTCTCTCTCGCTCTCGCGCTGTCTCTCTCTCTCTCACACTCTGTCTCTCCTCTCGCACTCTCTCCCTCTCTCTCTCACGCTCTGTCTCTCTCTCTCTTGCTCTCGCGCTCTGTCTCTCTCTCTCTCGCACTCATGCTCTGTCTCTCTCTCTCACTTTCGCGCTCTGTCTCTCTGTCTCGCTCTCGTGCTGGATCATTCTTTCTCGCTCTCGCACTCTGTCTCTCTTTCTCTCGCTCTTGCGTGCTGTCTCACTCTCGCGCTCTGTCTCTCTCTCTCGCTCTCGCGCTCTCTCTCTCTCGCTCTCGCGCTCTGTCTCTCTCTCACGTGCTCTGTCTCTCTCTCTCGCTTTCCCGCTCTGTCTCTCTCTCTCTCTCTCATGCTCTGTCTCTCTCAGTCTCTCTCTCCTTCTCACGCTCTGTCTCTCTCTCTCACTCTCGTGTTCTGTCTCTCTCTCTTTCGTGCTCTGTCTCTCTCTCACTCACTCTCGCGCTCTGTCTCTCTCTCTCTCGCTCTCGCGCTCTGTCTCTCTCTCTCTTACTCTCACGCTCTGTCTCTCTCTCTCTCACTCTTGCACTCTGTCTCTCTCTCTCGCTCTCGCGATCTGTCTCTCTCTCTCCCTCTCTCACTCTCCCGCTCTGTCTCTCTCTCTCGCTCTCGTGCTCTGTCTTTCCCTCTCTTGCTCTCACGCTCTGTCTCTGTCTCTCTCTCTCTCATGCTCTGTCTCTCTCTCTCATGCTCTCGCGATCTGTCTCTTTCTCTCTCGCTCTCACGCTCTATGTCTCTCTCTCGCTCTTGTGCTGGATCATTCTTTCTCTCGCTCTCACGCTCTTTCTCTGTCTCTCTCGCTCTCACGCTCTGTCTTTCTCGCTCTCGCGTGCTGTCTCACTGTCTCTCACTTCCGCGCTCAGTCTCTCCCTCTCTCTCTCGCGCTCTGTCTCTCTCTGTCTATCTCTCTGACTCTCTCGTGCTCTGTCTCTCTCTCGCTCTCGCGTTCTGTCTCTCTCTCTCTCTCTCTCGTGATCTGTCTCTCTCACTGTCTCTCTCCTTCTTGCGCTCTGTCTCTCTCTCTCTCCTTCTCGTGTTCTGTCTCCATCTCTCTCACACTCTGTCTCTCTCTCTCTCGCGCTCTGTCACTCTCTCTCTTGCTCTCGTGCTCTGACTCTCTCTCTCTCACTCTCGCGCTCTGTCTCTCTCTCTCTCGCTCTCACGCTCTGTCTCTCTCTCTCACTCTTGCGCTCTGTCTCTCTCTCTCTTGCTCTCGCGGTCTGTCTCTCTCTCTCTCTCTCTCTCCCGCTCTGTCTCTCTCTCTCTCGCTCTCGCGGTCTGTCTCTCTCTCTCTCTCAATCTCCCGCTCTATCTCTCTCTCTCTCGCGCTCTGTCTCTCTCTCTCGCACTCTGTCTCTCTCTCTCACGCGCTCTGTCTCTCTCTCTCTTGCTCTCGCGCTCTGTCTCTCTCTCTCGCTCTCGCGCTCTGTCTCTCTCTCTCACTCTCGTGCTGGATCATTCTTTCTCTCGCTCTCGTGCTCTGTCTCTCCCTCTCTCGCTCTCGCGTGCTGTCTCACTCTCGCTCTCGCGCTCTGTCTCTCTCTTTCGTGCTCTGTCTCTCTCTCGCTTTCCCGCCCTGTCTCTCTCTCTCTCTCTCTCTCTCACTTGTGCTCTGTCTCTCTCATTCAATCTCTCCTTCTCGCGCTCTGTCTCTCTCTCTCACGCTCTGTCTCTCTCTCGTGCTCTGTCTCTCTCTGTCTCGCTTTCGCGCTCTATCTCTCTCTCTCTCTCTCTCGTGCACTGTCTCTCTCACTCAATCTCTCCTTCTTGCGTTCTGTCTCTCTCTCGCGCTCGCGCTCTCTCTCTCTCGCTCTCACGCTCTGTCTCTCTCTCACGTGCTCTGTCTCTCTCTCTTGCTTTCCCGCTCTGTCTCTCTCTCTCTCTCTCATGCTCTGTCTCTCTCAGTCTCTCTCTCCTTCTCATGCTCTGTCTCTCTCTCTCACTTTCGTGTTCTGTCTCTCTCTCTTTCGTGCTCTGTCTCTCTCTCACTCACACTCGCGCTCTGTCTCTCTCTCTCTCGCTCTCGTGCTCTGTCTCTCTTACTCTCACGCTCTGTCTCTCTCTCTCACTCTTGCGCTCTGTCTCTCTTTCTCTCGCTCTCGCGATCTGTCTCTCTCTCTCTCTCACTCTCCCGCTCTGTCTCTCTCTCTCGCTCTCGTGCTCTGTCTTTCCCTCTCTCGCTCTCACGCTCTGTCTCTGTCTCTTTCACTCTCATGCTCTGTCTCTCTCTCTCATGCTCTCATGATCTGTCTCTCTCTCTCTCGCTCTCACGCTCTATGTCTCTCTCTCGCTCTCGTGCTGGATCATTCTTTCTCTCGCTCTCGCGTGCTGTCTCACTCTCTCTCACTTTCGTGCTCTGTCTCTCCCTCTCTCTCTCTCGCGCTCTGTCTCTCTCTGTCTGTCTCTCTGACTCTCTCGTGCTCTGTCTCTCTCTCTCGCTCTCGCGTTCTGTCTCTCTCTCTCTCTCTCTCGTGATCTGTCTCTCTCACTCTCTCTCTCCTTCTTGCGCTCTGTCTCTCTCTCTCTCTCCTTCTCGTGTTCTGTCTCCATCTCGCTCACACTCTGTCTCTCTCTCTCTCGCACTCTGTCACTCTCTCTCTTGCTCTCGTGCTCTGTCTCTCTCTCTCACTCAAGCGCTCTCTCTCTCTCTCTCACTCTTGCGCTCTGTCTCTCTCTCTCTCTTGGTCTCGCGCTCTGTCTCTCTCTCTCTCACTCTTGCGCTCTGTCTCTCTATCTCTCGCTCTCGCGGTCTGTCTGTCTCTCTCTCTCTCTCACTCTCCCGCTCTGCCTCTCTCTCGCGCTCTCGCGCTCTGTCTTTCCCTCTCTCGCTCTCACGCTCTGTCTCTGTCTCTCTCTCATCTCGCGCTCTGTCTCTCTCTCTCGCACTCTGTCTCTCTCGCTCTCGCGCTCTGTCTCTCTCTCTCTCGCGCTCTGTCTCTCTCTCTCTTGCTCTCGCGCTCTGTCTCTCTCTCTCGTTCTCGCGCTCTGTCACTCTCTCCCGCTCTCGTGCTGGATCATTCTTTCTCTTGCTCTCGCGCTCTGTCTTTCTCTCTCTCACTCTCGCGCTCTGTCTCTCTCTCGCTCTCGCGTGCTGTCTCACTCTCGCTTTCGCGCTCTGTCTCTCTCTCTCGTGCTCTGTCTCTCTCTCTCTCACTTTCGCGCTCTGTCTCTCTCTCACGTGCTCTGTCTCTCTCTCTCGCTTTCCCGCTCTGTCTCTCTCTCTCTCTCTCATGCTCTGTCTCTCTCAGTCTCTCTCTCCTTCTCATGCTCTGTCTCTCTCTGTCACTCTCGTGTTCTGTCTCTCTCTCTTTCGTGCTCTGTCTCTCTCTCACTCACACTCGCGCTCTGTCTCTCTCTCTCTCGCTCTCGCGCTCTGTCTCTCTCTCTCTTACTCTCACGCTCTGTCTCTCTCTCTCACTCTTGCACTCTGTCTCTCTCTCTCTCGCTCTCGCGATCTGTCTCTCTCTCTCTTTCTCTCTCACTCTCCCGCTCTGTCTCTCTCTCTCGCTCTCGTGCTCTGTCTTTCCCTCTCTCGCTCTCACGCTCTGTCTCTGTCTCTCTCACTCTCATGCTCTGTCTCTCTCTCTCATGCTCTCATGATCTGTCTCTCTCTCTCTCGCTCTCACGCTCTATGTCTCTCTCTCGCTCTCGTGCTGGATCATTCTTTCTCTCGCTCTCGCGTGCTGTCTCACTCTCTCTCACTTTCGTGCTCTGTCTCTCCCTCTCTCTCTCTCGCGCTCTGTCTCTCTCTGTCTGTCTCTCTGACTCTCTCGTGCTCTGTCTCTCTCTCTCGCTCTCGCGTTCTGTCTCTCTCTCTCTCTCTCTCGTGATCTGTCTCTCTCACTCTCTCTCTCCTTCTTGCGCTCTGTCTCTCTCTCTCTCTCCTTCTCGTGTTCTGTCTCCATCTCGCTCACACTCTGTCTCTCTCTCTCTCGCACTCTGTCACTCTCTCTCTTGCTCTCGTGCTCTGTCTCTCTCTCTCACTCAAGCGCTCTCTCTCTCTCTCTCACTCTTGGGCTCTGTCTCTCTCTCTCTCTTGGTCTCGCGCTCTGTCTCTCTCTCTCTCACTCTTGCGCTCTGTCTCTCTATCTCTCGCTCTCGCGGTCTGTCTGTCTGTCTCTCTCTCTCACTCTCCCGCTCTGTCTCTCTCTCGCGCTCTCGCGCTCTGTCTTTCCCTCTCTCGCTCTCACGCTCTGTCTCTGTCTCTCTCTCTCTCGCGCTCTGTCTCTCTCTCTCTCGCACTCTGTCTCTCTCGCTCTCGCGCTCTGTCTCTCTCGCTCTCGCGCTCTGTCTCTCTCGCTCTCGCGCTTTGTCTCTCTCTCTCTTGCTCTCGCGCTCTGTCTCTCTCTCTCGTTCTCGCGCTCTGTCACTCTCTCCCGCTCTCGTGCTGGATCATTCTTTCTCTCGCTCTCGCGCTCTGTCTCTCTCTCTCTCACTCTCGCGCTCTGTCTCTCTCTCGCTCTCGCGTGCTGTCTCACTCTCGCTTTCGCGCTCTGTCTCTCTCTCTCGTGCTCTGTCTCTCTCTCTCTCGCTTTCCCGCTCTGTCTCTCTCTCTCTCTCTCATGCTCTGTCTCTCTCAGTCTCTCTCTCCTTCTCATGCTCTGTCTCTCTCTGTCACTCTCGTGTTCTGTCTCTCTCTCTTTCGGGCTCTGTCTCTCTCTCACTCACACTCGCGCTCTGTCTCTCTCTCACTTGCTCTCGCGCTCTGTCTCTCTCTCTCTTACTCTCACGCTCTGTCTCTCTCTCTCACTCTTGCACTCTGTCTCTCTCTCTCTCGCTCTCGCGATCTGTCTCTCTCTCTCTCTCTCTCTCTCACTCTCCCGCTCTGTCTCTCTCTCTCGCTCTCGTGCTCTGTCTTTCCCTCTCTCGCTCTCACGCTCTGTCTCTGTCTCTCTCACTCTCATGCTCTGTCTCTCTCTCTCATGCTCTCGCGATCTGTCTCTCTCTCTCTCGCTCTCACGCTCTATGTCTCTCTCTCGCTCTCGTGCTGGATCATTCTTTCTCTCGCTCTCACGCTCTGTCTCTGTCTCTCTCGCTCATGCGCTCTTTCTCTCTCGCTCTCGCGTGCTGTCTCACTCTCTCTCAATTTCGTGCTCTGTCTCTCTCTCTCGCTCTCGCGTTCTGTCTCTCTCTCTCTCTCTCTCGTGATCTGTCTCTCTCACTCTCTCTCTCCTTCTTGCGCTCTGTCTCTGTCTCTCTCCTTCTCGTGTTCTGTCTCCATCTCGCTCACACTCTGTCTCTCTCTCTCTCGCACTCTGTCACTCTCTCTCTTGCTCTCGTGCTCTGTCTCTCTCTCTCTCTTGGTTTCGCGCTCTGTCTCTCTCTCTCACTCTTGCGCTCTGTCTCTCTCTCTCCCTTGGTATCGCGCTCTGTCTCTCTCTCTCACTCTTGCGCTCTGTCTCTCTCTCTCTCACTCTCACGGTCTGTCTGTCTCTCTCTCTCTCTCACTCTCCCGCTCCGTCTCTCTCTCTCGCTCTTGCGCTCTGTCTCTCTCTCTCTCGCGCTCTGTCTCTCTCTCTCTCGCATTCTGTCTCTCTCGCTCTCGCGCTCTGTCTCTCTCTCTTGCGCTCTGTCTCTCTCTCTCTTGCTCTCGCGCTCTGTCTCTCTCTCTCGTTCTCGCGCTTTGTCACTCTCTCCCGCTCTCGTGCTGGATCATTCTTTCTCTCACTCTCACGCTCTGTCTCTGTCTCTCTCACTCTCATGCTCTGTCTCTCTCTCTCATGCTCTCGCGATCTGTCTCTCTCACGCTCAAGCGCTCTATGTCTCTCTCTCGCTCTCGTGCTGGATCATTCTTTCTCTCGCTCTCACGCTCTGTCTCTCTCTCTCTTGCTCGCGTGCTCTGTCTCTCCCTTTCTCGCTCTCATCCTGTGTCTCTCTCTCGCTCTCGCACTCTGTCTCTCTCTCTCTCACTCTCGCGCTCTGTCTCTCTCTCTCTCGCTCTCGCACTCTGTCCCTCTCGCTCTCGCGTGCTGTCTCACTCTCTCTCACTTTCGCGCTCTGTCTCTCCATCTCTCTCGCGCTCTGTCTCTCTCTGTCTGTCTCTCTGACTGTCTCGTGCTCTGTCTCTCTCTCTCGCTGTCGAACTCTGGCTCTCTCTCTCGCTCTCAAGCTCTGTCTCTCTCTCTCTCGCTCTCAAATTCTTTCTCTCTCTCTGTCACTCCCATGCTCTGTCTCTCTCTCTCTCGCTTTCACTCTGTCTCTCTCTCTCTCGCTCTCGCGCTCTGTCTCTCTCTCTCTCACTCTCGCGCTCTGTCTCTCTCTCTCTCTTGCTCTCGTGCTCTGTCTGTCTCTCTCACTCTCCCGCTCTGTCTCTCTCTCTCGCTCTCACGCTCTGTCTCTCTCTCTCTCTTGGTCTCGCGCTCTGTCTCTCTCTCTCACTCTTGCGCTCTGTCTCTCTCTCTCTCTCGCTCTCGCGGTCTGTCTCTCTCTCTCTCTCTCACTCTCCCGCTCTGTCTCTCTCTCTCACTCTCGCGCTCTGTCTTTCCCTCTCTCGCTCTCACGCTCTGTCTCTGTCTCTCTCTCTCTCGTGCTCTGTCTCTCTCTCTCTCGCTCTCGCACTCTGTCTCTCTCTGTCTCGCTCTCGTGCTCTGTCTCTCTCTCTCACTCTCTCGCACTCTGGCTCTCTCTCTCTCGCTCTCAAACTCTTTCTCTCTCTCTCTCACTCTCATGCTCTGTCTCTCTCTCTCTCTCTCGCTTTCGCTCTGTCTCTCACTCTCTCGCTCTCACGCTCTGTCTATCTCTCTCTCGCGCCATGTCTCTCTCTCTATCGCTCTCGCGCGCTCTCTCTCTCTCTCGCTCTCATGCTCTGTCACTCTCTCTCTCGCTCTCGTGCTCTGTCTCTCTCTCTCATGCTCTGTCACTCTCTCTCTCGCTCTCGTTCTCTGTCTCTCTCTCTCTCGCTCTCACGCTCCATCTCTCTCTCGCTCTCTCGCTCTCATGCTCTGTCTTTTGCTCGCTCTCGTGCTCTGTCTTTCTCTCGCTCTGTCTCTCTCTCTTTTGGTCTTGCGCTCTGTCTCTATCTCTCTTGCTCTACCTCTCGGACTCTGTGTCTCTCTCGCTCTCTCTCTCTGTCTTTCTCTCTCGCTCTCGCACTCTATCTGTCTCTCTCGCACTCCTCTCATGCTCTGTCTCATTCTCTCTCACTCTCCTGCTCTGTCTCTCTCTCTCTCGCTCGCCTGCTCTCCGTCTCTCGTTCGCCTGCTCTGTCACTCTCTCTCTTGCTCTCATGCTCTGTCTCTCTCTCTCGCTCTAGCGCTCTGTCTCTCTCTCACTCTCGTGCTCTGTCTCTCTCTCGCTCTAGTGCTCTCTCTCTCGCTCGCGCACTCTGTCTCTCCCTTCCTCGCTCTCATGCTCTGTCTCTCTCTCGCTCTCGCACTCTGTCTCTCTCTCTCTCACTCGCACTCTGTCTCTCTCTCTCTCACTCGCACTCTGTCTCTCTCTCTCTCGCTCTCGTGCTCTGTTTCACTATCTCTCGCTCTTGCGCTCTGTCTATCTCCCTCTCACTCTCACGCTCTGTCTCTCTCTTTCGCTCTTTCGCTCTGTCTCTCTCTCTCTCTCGCTCTCACACTCTGTCTCTCTCTCTCGCTCTCGTGCTCTGTCTTTCCCTCTCTCGCTCTCACGCTCTGTCTCTGTCTCTCTCACTCTCATGCTCTGTCTCTCTCTCTCATGCTCTCGCGATCTGTCTCTCTCAGGCTCTCGAACTCTATGTCTCTCTCTCGCTCTTGTGCTGGATCATTCTTTCTCTCGCTCTCACGCTCTGTCTCTCTCTCTCTTGCTCGCGTGCTCTGTCTCTCCCTTTCTCGCTCTCATCCTGTGTCTCTCTCTCGCTCTCGCACTCTGTCTCTCTCTCTCTCACTCTCGCGCTCTGTCTCTCTCTCTCTCGCTCTCGCGCTCTGTCCCTCTCGCTCTCGCGTGCTGTCTCACTCTCTCTCACTTTCGCGCTCTGTCTCTCCCTCTCTCTCGCGCTCTGTCTCTCTCTGTCTGTCTCTCTGACTGTCTCGTGCTCTGTCTCTCTCACTCGCTGTCGAACTCTGGCTCTCTCTCTCGCTCTCAAGCTCTGTCTCTCTCTCTCTCGCTCTCAAATTCTTTCTCTCTCTCTGTCACTCCCATGCTCTGTCTCTCTCTCTCTCACTTTCACTCTGTCTCTCTCTCTCTCGCTCTCATGCTCTGTCTATCTCTCTCTCGCGCCATGTCTCTCTCTCTCTCGCTCTCGCGCTCTCTCTCTCTCTCTCGCTCTCGCGCTCTGTCACTCTCTCGCTCTCATGCTCTGTCTCTCTCTCTCACGCTCTGTCACTCTCTCTCTCGCTCTCGTTCTCTGTCTCTCTCTCTCTCGCTCTCATGCTCCATCTCTCTCTCTCTCTCGCTCTCATGCTCTCTCTCTCTCTCTCGCTCTCGCGCTCTGTCTCTCTCTCTCGCTCTCGCGCTCTGTCTCTCTCTCTCTCACTCTCGCGCTCTGTCTCTCTCTCTCTCTTGCTCTTGTGCTCTGTCTGTCTCTCTCACTCTCCCGCTCTGTCTCTCTCTCTCGCTCTCACGCTCTGTCTCTCTCTCTCTCTTGGTCTCGCGGTCTGTCTCTCTCTCTCACTCTTGCGCTCTGTCTCTCTCTCTCTCTCGCTCTCGCGGTCTGTCTCTCTCTCTCTCTCTCACTCTCCCGCTCTGTCTCTCTCTCTCGCTCTCGCGCTCTGTCTTTCCCTCTCTCGCTCTCACGCTCTGTCTCTGTCTCTCTCTCTCTCGTGCTCTGTCTCTCTCTCTCTCGCTCTCGCACTCTGTCTCTCTCTGTCTCGCTCTCATGCTCTGTCTCTCTCTCTCACTCTCTCGCACTCTGGCTCTCTCTCTCTCGCTCTCAAACTCTTTCTCTCTCTCTCTCACTCTCATGCTCTGTCTCTCTCTCTCTCTCTCGCTTTCGCTCTGTCTCTCACTCTCTCGCTCTCACGCTCTGTCTATCTCTCTCTCGCGCCATGTCTCTCTCTCTATCGCTCTCGCGCGCTCTCTCTCTCTCTCGCTCTCATGCTCTGTCACTCTCTCTCTCGCTCTCGTGCTCTGTCTCTCTCTCTCATGCTCTGTCACTCTCTCTCTCGCTCTCGTTCTCTGTCTCTCTCTCACTCGCTCTCACGCTCCATCTCTCTCTCTCTCTCTCGCTCTCTCGCTCTCGTGCTCTGTCTTTTGCTCGCTCTCGTGCTCTGTCTTTCTCTCGCTCTGTCTCTCTCTCTTTTGGTCTTGCGCTCTGTCTCTATCTCTCTTGCTCTACCTCTCGGACTCTGTGTCTCTCTCGCTCTCTCTCTCTGTCTTTCTCTCTCGCTCTCGCGCTCTGTCTCTCTCTCGCTCTCGCGTGCTGTCTCACTCTCGCTTTCGCGCTCTGTCTCTCTCTCTCGTGCTCTGTCTCTCTCTCTCTCACTTTCGCGCTCTGTCTCTCTCTCACGTGCTCTGTCTCTCTCTCTCGCTTTCCCGCTCTGTCTCTCTCTCTCTCTCTCATGCTCTGTCTCTCTCAGTCTCTCTCTCCTTCTCATGCTCTGTCTCTCTCTGTCACTCTCGTGTTCTGTCTCTCTCTCTTTCGTGCTCTGTCTCTCTCTCACTCACACTCGCGCTCTGTCTCTCTCTCTCTCGCTCTCGCGCTCTGTCTCTCTCTCTCTTACTCTCACGCTCTGTCTCTCTCTCTCACTCTTGCACTCTGTCTCTCTCTCTCTCGCTCTCGCGATCTGTCTCTCTCTCTCTTTCTCTCTCACTCTCCCGCTCTGTCTCTCTCTCTCGCTCTCGTGCTCTGTCTTTCCCTCTCTCGCTCTCACGCTCTGTCTCTGTCTCTCTCACTCTCATGCTCTGTCTCTCTCTCTCATGCTCTCATGATCTGTCTCTCTCTCTCTCGCTCTCACGCTCTATGTCTCTCTCTCGCTCTCGTGCTGGATCATTCTTTCTCTCGCTCTCGCGTGCTGTCTCACTCTCTCTCACTTTCGTGCTCTGTCTCTCCCTCTCTCTCTCTCGCGCTCTGTCTCTCTCTGTCTGTCTCTCTGACTCTCTCGTGCTCTGTCTCTCTCTCTCGCTCTCGCGTTCTGTCTCTCTCTCTCTCTCTCTCGTGATCTGTCTCTCTCACTCTCTCTCTCCTTCTTGCGCTCTGTCTCTCTCTCTCTCTCCTTCTCGTGTTCTGTCTCCATCTCGCTCACACTCTGTCTCTCTCTCTCTCGCACTCTGTCACTCTCTCTCTTGCTCTCGTGCTCTGTCTCTCTCTCTCACTCAAGCGCTCTCTCTCTCTCTCTCACTCTTGGGCTCTGTCTCTCTCTCTCTCTTGGTCTCGCGCTCTGTCTCTCTCTCTCTCACTCTTGCGCTCTGTCTCTCTATCTCTCGCTCTCGCGGTCTGTCTGTCTGTCTCTCTCTCTCACTCTCCCGCTCTGTCTCTCTCTCGCGCTCTCGCGCTCTGTCTTTCCCTCTCTCGCTCTCACGCTCTGTCTCTGTCTCTCTCTCTCTCGCGCTCTGTCTCTCTCTCTCTCGCACTCTGTCTCTCTCGCTCTCGCGCTCTGTCTCTCTCGCTCTCGCGCTCTGTCTCTCTCGCTCTCGCGCTTTGTCTCTCTCTCTCTTGCTCTCGCGCTCTGTCTCTCTCTCTCGTTCTCGCGCTCTGTCACTCTCTCCCGCTCTCGTGCTGGATCATTCTTTCTCTCGCTCTCGCGCTCTGTCTCTCTCTCTCTCACTCTCGCGCTCTGTCTCTCTCTCGCTCTCGCGTGCTGTCTCACTCTCGCTTTCGCGCTCTGTCTCTCTCTCTCGTGCTCTGTCTCTCTCTCTCTCGCTTTCCCGCTCTGTCTCTCTCTCTCTCTCTCATGCTCTGTCTCTCTCAGTCTCTCTCTCCTTCTCATGCTCTGTCTCTCTCTGTCACTCTCGTGTTCTGTCTCTCTCTCTTTCGGGCTCTGTCTCTCTCTCACTCACACTCGCGCTCTGTCTCTCTCTCACTTGCTCTCGCGCTCTGTCTCTCTCTCTCTTACTCTCACGCTCTGTCTCTCTCTCTCACTCTTGCACTCTGTCTCTCTCTCTCTCGCTCTCGCGATCTGTCTCTCTCTCTCTCTCTCTCTCTCACTCTCCCGCTCTGTCTCTCTCTCTCGCTCTCGTGCTCTGTCTTTCCCTCTCTCGCTCTCACGCTCTGTCTCTGTCTCTCTCACTCTCATGCTCTGTCTCTCTCTCTCATGCTCTCGCGATCTGTCTCTCTCTCTCTCGCTCTCACGCTCTATGTCTCTCTCTCGCTCTCGTGCTGGATCATTCTTTCTCTCGCTCTCACGCTCTGTCTCTGTCTCTCTCGCTCATGCGCTCTTTCTCTCTCGCTCTCGCGTGCTGTCTCACTCTCTCTCAATTTCGTGCTCTGTCTCTCTCTCTCGCTCTCGCGTTCTGTCTCTCTCTCTCTCTCTCTCGTGATCTGTCTCTCTCACTCTCTCTCTCCTTCTTGCGCTCTGTCTCTGTCTCTCTCCTTCTCGTGTTCTGTCTCCATCTCGCTCACACTCTGTCTCTCTCTCTCTCGCACTCTGTCACTCTCTCTCTTGCTCTCGTGCTCTGTCTCTCTCTCTCTCTTGGTTTCGCGCTCTGTCTCTCTCTCTCACTCTTGCGCTCTGTCTCTCTCTCTCCCTTGGTATCGCGCTCTGTCTCTCTCTCTCACTCTTGCGCTCTGTCTCTCTCTCTCTCACTCTCGCGGTCTGTCTGTCTCTCTCTCTCTCTCACTCTCCCGCTCCGTCTCTCTCTCTCGCTCTTGCGCTCTGTCTCTCTCTCTCTCGCGCTCTGTCTCTCTCTCTCTCGCATTCTGTCTCTCTCGCTCTCGCGCTCTGTCTCTCTCTCTTGCGCTCTGTCTCTCTCTCTCTTGCTCTCGCGCTCTGTCTCTCTCTCTCGTTCTCGCGCTTTGTCACTCTCTCCCGCTCTCGTGCTGGATCATTCTTTCTCTCACTCTCACGCTCTGTCTCTGTCTCTCTCACTCTCATGCTCTGTCTCTCTCTCTCATGCTCTCGCGATCTGTCTCTCTCACGCTCAAGCGCTCTATGTCTCTCTCTCGCTCTCGTGCTGGATCATTCTTTCTCTCGCTCTCACGCTCTGTCTCTCTCTCTCTTGCTCGCGTGCTCTGTCTCTCCCTTTCTCGCTCTCATCCTGTGTCTCTCTCTCGCTCTCGCACTCTGTCTCTCTCTCTCTCACTCTCGCGCTCTGTCTCTCTCTCTCTCGCTCTCGCACTCTGTCCCTCTCGCTCTCGCGTGCTGTCTCACTCTCTCTCACTTTCGCGCTCTGTCTCTCCATCTCTCTCGCGCTCTGTCTCTCTCTGTCTGTCTCTCTGACTGTCTCGTGCTCTGTCTCTCTCTCTCGCTGTCGAACTCTGGCTCTCTCTCTCGCTCTCAAGCTCTGTCTCTCTCTCTCTCGCTCTCAAATTCTTTCTCTCTCTCTGTCACTCCCATGCTCTGTCTCTCTCTCTCTCGCTTTCACTCTGTCTCTCTCTCTCTCGCTCTCGCGCTCTGTCTCTCTCTCTCTCACTCTCGCGCTCTGTCTCTCTCTCTCTCTTGCTCTCGTGCTCTGTCTGTCTCTCTCACTCTCCCGCTCTGTCTCTCTCTCTCGCTCTCACGCTCTGTCTCTCTCTCTCTCTTGGTCTCGCGCTCTGTCTCTCTCTCTCACTCTTGCGCTCTGTCTCTCTCTCTCTCTCGCTCTCGCGGTCTGTCTCTCTCTCTCTCTCTCACTCTCCCGCTCTGTCTCTCTCTCTCACTCTCGCGCTCTGTCTTTCCCTCTCTCGCTCTCACGCTCTGTCTCTGTCTCTCTCTCTCTCGTGCTCTGTCTCTCTCTCTCTCGCTCTCGCACTCTGTCTCTCTCTGTCTCGCTCTCGTGCTCTGTCTCTCTCTCTCACTCTCTCGCACTCTGGCTCTCTCTCTCTCGCTCTCAAACTCTTTCTCTCTCTCTCTCACTCTCATGCTCTGTCTCTCTCTCTCTCTCTCGCTTTCGCTCTGTCTCTCACTCTCTCGCTCTCACGCTCTGTCTATCTCTCTCTCGCGCCATGTCTCTCTCTCTATCGCTCTCGCGCGCTCTCTCTCTCTCTCGCTCTCATGCTCTGTCACTCTCTCTCTCGCTCTCGTGCTCTGTCTCTCTCTCTCATGCTCTGTCACTCTCTCTCTCGCTCTCGTTCTCTGTCTCTCTCTCTCTCGCTCTCACGCTCCATCTCTCTCTCGCTCTCTCGCTCTCATGCTCTGTCTTTTGCTCGCTCTCGTGCTCTGTCTTTCTCTCGCTCTGTCTCTCTCTCTTTTGGTCTTGCGCTCTGTCTCTATCTCTCTTGCTCTACCTCTCGGACTCTGTGTCTCTCTCGCTCTCTCTCTCTGTCTTTCTCTCTCGCTCTCGCACTCTATCTGTCTCTCTCGCACTCCTCTCATGCTCTGTCTCATTCTCTCTCACTCTCCTGCTCTGTCTCTCTCTCTCTCGCTCGCCTGCTCTCCGTCTCTCGTTCGCCTGCTCTGTCACTCTCTCTCTTGCTCTCATGCTCTGTCTCTCTCTCTCGCTCTAGCGCTCTGTCTCTCTCTCACTCTCGTGCTCTGTCTCTCTCTCGCTCTAGTGCTCTCTCTCTCGCTCGCGCACTCTGTCTCTCCCTTCCTCGCTCTCATGCTCTGTCTCTCTCTCGCTCTCGCACTCTGTCTCTCTCTCTCTCACTCGCACTCTGTCTCTCTCTCTCTCACTCGCACTCTGTCTCTCTCTCTCTCGCTCTCGTGCTCTGTTTCACTATCTCTCGCTCTTGCGCTCTGTCTATCTCCCTCTCACTCTCACGCTCTGTCTCTCTCTTTCGCTCTTTCGCTCTGTCTCTCTCTCTCTCTCGCTCTCACACTCTGTCTCTCTCTCTCGCTCTCGTGCTCTGTCTTTCCCTCTCTCGCTCTCACGCTCTGTCTCTGTCTCTCTCACTCTCATGCTCTGTCTCTCTCTCTCATGCTCTCGCGATCTGTCTCTCTCAGGCTCTCGAACTCTATGTCTCTCTCTCGCTCTTGTGCTGGATCATTCTTTCTCTCGCTCTCACGCTCTGTCTCTCTCTCTCTTGCTCGCGTGCTCTGTCTCTCCCTTTCTCGCTCTCATCCTGTGTCTCTCTCTCGCTCTCGCACTCTGTCTCTCTCTCTCTCACTCTCGCGCTCTGTCTCTCTCTCTCTCGCTCTCGCGCTCTGTCCCTCTCGCTCTCGCGTGCTGTCTCACTCTCTCTCACTTTCGCGCTCTGTCTCTCCCTCTCTCTCGCGCTCTGTCTCTCTCTGTCTGTCTCTCTGACTGTCTCGTGCTCTGTCTCTCTCACTCGCTGTCGAACTCTGGCTCTCTCTCTCGCTCTCAAGCTCTGTCTCTCTCTCTCTCGCTCTCAAATTCTTTCTCTCTCTCTGTCACTCCCATGCTCTGTCTCTCTCTCTCTCACTTTCACTCTGTCTCTCTCTCTCTCGCTCTCATGCTCTGTCTATCTCTCTCTCGCGCCATGTCTCTCTCTCTCTCGCTCTCGCGCTCTCTCTCTCTCTCTCGCTCTCGCGCTCTGTCACTCTCTCGCTCTCATGCTCTGTCTCTCTCTCTCACGCTCTGTCACTCTCTCTCTCGCTCTCGTTCTCTGTCTCTCTCTCTCTCGCTCTCACGCTCCATCTCTCTCTCTCTCTCGCTCTCATGCTCTCTCTCTCTCTCTCGCTCTCGCGCTCTGTCTCTCTCTCTCGCTCTCGCGCTCTGTCTCTCTCTCTCTCACTCTCGCGCTCTGTCTCTCTCTCTCTCTTGCTCTTGTGCTCTGTCTGTCTCTCTCACTCTCCCGCTCTGTCTCTCTCTCTCGCTCTCACGCTCTGTCTCTCTCTCTCTCTTGGTCTCGCGGTCTGTCTCTCTCTCTCACTCTTGCGCTCTGTCTCTCTCTCTCTCTCGCTCTCGCGGTCTGTCTCTCTCTCTCTCTCTCACTCTCCCGCTCTGTCTCTCTCTCTCGCTCTCGCGCTCTGTCTTTCCCTCTCTCGCTCTCACGCTCTGTCTCTGTCTCTCTCTCTCTCGTGCTCTGTCTCTCTCTCTCTCGCTCTCGCACTCTGTCTCTCTCTGTCTCGCTCTCGTGCTCTGTCTCTCTCTCTCACTCTCTCGCACTCTGGCTCTCTCTCTCTCGCTCTCAAACTCTTTCTCTCTCTCTCTCACTCTCATGCTCTGTCTCTCTCTCTCTCTCTCGCTTTCGCTCTGTCTCTCACTCTCTCGCTCTCACGCTCTGTCTATCTCTCTCTCGCGCCATGTCTCTCTCTCTATCGCTCTCGCGCGCTCTCTCTCTCTCTCGCTCTCATGCTCTGTCACTCTCTCTCTCGCTCTCGTGCTCTGTCTCTCTCTCTCATGCTCTGTCACTCTCTCTCTCGCTCTCGTTCTCTGTCTCTCTCTCACTCGCTCTCACGCTCCATCTCTCTCTCTCTCTCTCGCTCTCTCGCTCTCGTGCTCTGTCTTTTGCTCGCTCTCGTGCTCTGTCTTTCTCTCGCTCTGTCTCTCTCTCTTTTGGTCTTGCGCTCTGTCTCTATCTCTCTTGCTCTACCTCTCGGACTCTGTGTCTCTCTCGCTCTCTCTCTCTGTCTTTCTCTCTCGCTCTCGCGCTCTGTCTGTCTCTCTCGTTCTCCTCTCATGCTCTGTCTCATTCTCTCTCACTCTCCTGCTCTGTCTCTCTCTCTCTCGCTTGCCTGCTCTCCGTCTCTCGTTCGCCTGCTCTGTCACTCTCTCTCTTGCTCTCATGCTCTGTCTCTCTCTCTCGCTCTAGCGCTCTGTCTCTCTCTCACTCTCGTGCTCTGTCTCTCTCTCGCTCTAGTGCTCTCTCTCTCGCTCGCGCACTCTGTCTCTCCCTTCCTCGCTCTCATGCTCTGTCTCTCTCTCGCTCTCGCACTCTGTCTCTCTCTCTCTCACTCGCACTCTGTCTCTCTCTCTCTCGCTCTCATGCTCTGTCTCACTATCTCTCGCTCTTGCGCTCTGTCTATCTCCCTCTCACTCTCGCGCTCTGTCTCTCTCTTTCGCTCTTGCGCTCTGTCTCTCTCTCTCTCTCGCTCTCGCACTCTGTCTCTCTCTCTCGCTCTCGTGCTCTGTCTTTCCCTCTCTCGCTCTCACGCTCTGTCTCTGTCTCTCTCACTCTCATGCTCTGTCTCTCTCTCTCATGCTCTCGCGATCTGTCTCTCTCACGCTCTCGCGCTCTAAGTCTCTCTCTCGCTCTCGTGCTGGATCATTCTTTCTCTCGCTCTCACGCTCTGTCTCTCTCTCTCTTGCTCGCGTGCTCTGTCTCTCCCTTTCTCGCTCTCATCCTGTGTCTCTCTCTCGCTCTCGCACTCTGTCTCTCTCTCTCTCACTCTCGTGCTCTGTCTCTCTCTCTCTCGCTCTCGCGCTCTGTCCCTCTCGCTCTCGCGTGCTGTCTCACTCTCTCTCACTTTCGCGCTCTGTCTCTCCCTCTCTCTCGCGCTCTGTCTCTCTCTGTCTGTCTCTCTGACTGTCTCGTGCTCTGTCTCTCTCTCTCGCTGTCGCACTCTGGCTCTCTCTCTCGCTCTCAAGCTCTGTCTCTCTCTCTCTCGCTCTCAAATTCTTTCTCTCTCTCTGTCACTCCCATGCTCTGTCTCTCTCTCTCTCGCTTTCACTCTGTCTCTCTCTCTCTCGCTCTCATGCTCTGTCTATCTCTCTCTCGCGCCATGTCTCTCTCTCTCTCGCTCTCGCGCTCTCTCTCTCTCTCTCTCGCTCTCGCGATCTGTCACTCTCTCGCTCTCATGCTCTGTCTCTCTCTCTCACGCTCTGTCACTCTCTCTCTCGCTCTCGTTCTCTGTCTCTCTCTCTCTCGCTCTCACGCTCCATCTCTCTCTCTCTCTCGCTCTCATGCTCTCTCTCTCTCTCTCGCTCTCGCGCTCTGTCTCTCTCTCTCGCTCTCGCGCTCTGTCTCTCTCTCTCTCACTCTCGCGCTCTGTCTCTCTCTCTCTCTTGCTCTCGTGCTCTGTCTCTCTCTCTCACTCTCCCGCTCTGTCTCTCTCTCTCGCTCTCACGCTCTGTCTCTCTCTCTCTCTTGGTCTCGCGCTCTGTCTCTCTCTCTCACTCTTGCGCTCTGTCTCTCTCTCTCTCTCGCTCTCGCGGTCTGTCTCTCTCTCTCTCTCTCACTCTCCCGCTCTGTCTCTCTCTCTCGCTCTCGCGCTCTGTCTTTCCCTCTCTCGCTCTCACGCTCTGTCTCTGTCTCTCTCTCTCTCGTGCTCTGTCTCTCTCTCTCTCGCTCTCGCACTCTGTCTCTCTCTGTCTCGCTCTCGTGCTCTGTCTCTCTCTCTCACTCTCTCGCACTCTGGCTCTCTCTCTCTCGCTCTCAAACTCTTTCTCTCTCTCTCTCACTCTCATGCTCTGTCTCTCTCTCTCTCTCTCTCGCTTTCGCTCTGTCTCTCACTCTCTCGCTCTCACGCTCTGTCTATCTCTCTCTCGCGCCATGTCTCTCTCTCTATCGCTCTCGCGCGCTCTCTCTCTCTCTCGCTCTCATGCTCTGTCACTCTCTCTCTCGCTCTCGTGCTCTGTCTCTCTCTCTCATGCTCTGTCACTCTCTCTCTCGCTCTCGTTCTCTGTCTCTCTCTCACTCGCTCTCACGCTCCATCTCTCTCTCTCTCTCTCGCTCTCTCGCTCTCGTGCTCTGTCTTTTGCTCACTCTCGTGCTCTTTCTTTCTCTCGCTCTGTCTCTCTCTCTTTTGGTCTTGCGCTCTGTCTCTATCTCTCTTGCTCTACCTCTCGGACTCTGTGTCTCTCTCGCTCTCTCTCTCTGTCTTTCTCTCTCGCTCTCGCGCTCTGTCTGTCTCTCTCGTTCTCCTCTCATGCTCTGTCTCATTCTCTCTCACTCTACTGCTCTGTCTCTCTCTCTCTCGCTCGCCTGCTCTCCGTCTCTCGTTCGCCTGCTCTGTCACTTTCTCTCTTGCTCTCATGCTCTGTCTCTCTCTCTCGCTCTAGCGCTCTGTCTCTCTCTCACTCTCGTGCTCTGTCTCTCTCTCGCTCTAGTGCTCTCTCTCTCGCTCGCGCACTCTGTCTCTCCCTTCCTCGCTCTCATGCTCTGTCTCTCTCTCGCTCTCGCACTCTGTCTCTCTCTCTCTCACTCGCACTCTCTCTCTCTCTCGCTCTCGTGCTCTGTCTCACTATCTCTAGCTCTTGCGCTCTGTCTATCTCCCTCTCACTCTCGCGCTCTGTCTCTCTCTTTCGCTCTTGCGCTCTGTCTCTCTCTCTCTCTCGCTCTCGCACTCTGTCTCTCTCTCTCGCTCTCGGGCTGTGTCTCACTCTCTCTCGCTGTCACGCTCTGTCTCTCTCGCTCCCGTGCTCTGTCTCTCTCTCTCTCGCTCTCGCGCTCTGTCTCTCTCTCTCGCTCTCGCACTCTGTCTCTCTCTCTCTCTCTCGCTCTCGGGCTGTTTCTCTCTCTCTCGCTCTCGCGCTCTGTCTCTCTCTCTCTCTCGTTCTCTGTCTCACTCTCTCTCGCTCTCGCGCTCTGTCTCTCTCTCTCACTTTTGCGCTCTGTCTCTCTCTCTCTCTTGCTCTCGCGCTCTGTCTCTCTCTCTCTCACTCTCGCGCTCTGTCTCTCTCTCCCTCACTCTCGCGCTCTGTCTCTCTCTCTCTTGCTCTCGTGCTCTGTCTCTCTCTCTCACTCTCGCGCTCTGTCTCTCTCTCTCGCTCTCACGCTCTGTCTCTCTCTCTCTCTCTCTCTCCCGCTCTGTCTCTCTCTCTCGCTCTCGCGCTCTGTCTTTCCCTCTCTCGCTCTCATGCTCTGTCTCTGCCTCTCTCGCTCTCATGCTCTGTCTCTCTCTCTCATGCTCGCGCTCTGTCTCTCTCTCTCTCGCTCTCGCGCTCTATGTCTCTCTCTCGCTCTCGTGCTGGATCATTCTTTCTCTCGCTGTCGCGCTCTGTCTCTCTCTCTCCCTCACTCTCGCGATCTGTCTCTCTCTCGCTCTTGCGTGCTGCATCACTCTCTCACTTTGGCGCTCTGTCTCTCCCTCTCTCTCTCGCGCTCTGTCTCTCTCTCTCTGTCTCTCTGACTCTCTCATGCTCTGTTTCTCTCTCTCGCTTTCGCGCTCTGTCTCTCTCGCTCTCTCTCGTGATCTGTCTCTCTCACTCTCTCTCTCCTTCTCGCACTCTGTCTCTCTCTCTCTCACACTCTGTCTCTCTCTCTCACACTCTGTCTCTCTCTCTCTCTCGCGCTCTGTCTCTCTCTCTCTCTCGCACTCGCGCTCTGTCTCTCTCTCTCACTCTCACGCTCTGTCTCTCTGTCTCGCTCTCGTGCTGGATCATTCTTTCTCTCGCTCTCACGCTCTGTCTCTCGCTCTCTCTCTCTCGCGCTCTGTCTCTCTCTCTCTCTCGTGCTCTGTCTCACTCTCTCTCGCTTTCGTGCTCTGTCTCTCTCTCTCTCTCGTGCTCTGCCTCTCTCACTCATCTCTCCTTCTCGTGCTCTGTCTCTCTCTCTCTCCTCGCGTTCTCTCTCTCTCTCGCGCTCTGTCTGTCTCTCACTGTCGCGCTCTGTCTCTCTCTCTCTCTTGCTCTCACTCTCTCTATCATTCTTGCACTCTGTCTCTCTCTCTCGTGCTCTGTCTCCCTCTCTCTCGCTTTCGCACTCTGTCTCCCTCACTCTCTCTCTCCTTCTCGCGCTCTGTCTCTCTCTCTCCTTCTCGCGTTCTGTCTCTCTCTCGCGCTCTGTATGTCTCTCTCTCACTCTCGTGCTCTGTCTCTCTCTCTCTCTTGCTCTCGCACTCTCTCTCTCGCTCTCGCGCTCTGTCTTTCCCTCTCTCGCTCTCACGCTCTGTCTCTGTCTCTCTCTCTCTCGTGCTCTGTCTCTCTCACTCTCTCGCTCTCGCGCTCTGTCTCTCTCTGTCTCGCTCTCGTGCTCTGTCTCTCTCTCTCTCTCGCACTCTGGCTCTCTCTCTCTCGCTCTCAAGCTCTGTCTCTCTCTCTCTCTCACTCTCAAACTCTTTCTCTCTTTCTCTCACTCTCATGCTCTGTCTCTCTCTCTCTCGCTTTCGCTCTGTCTCTCTCTCTCTCGCTCTCGTGCTCTGTCTCTCTCTCTCTCGCTCTCGCGCTCTGTCCCTCTCCCTCGCGCTCTGTCTCTCTCTCTCGCGCTCTGTCCCTCTCGCTTTCATGCTCTGTCTCTCTCGCTCTCGCGCTCTGTCTATCTCTCTCTCACTCTCGCGTTCTTCTCTCTCTCTCTCGCTCTAGCGCTCTTTCTATCTTTCTCTCTCACATTGTGTGTCTCTCTCTCTCGCTCTCGCGCTCTGCCCCTGTCTCTCTTGCGCTCTGTCTCTCTCTGTCTCTCGTGCTCTGTCTCTCTCGCTGTCACGCTCTGTCTCTCTCGCTGTCACGCTCTGTCTCTCTCGCTCTCGCACTCTGTCTCTCTCGCTCCCGCGCTTTGTCTATCTCTCTCTCACTCTCGCGCTCTGTCTCTCTCTCTCGCTCTTGCTCTCTGTCTCTCTCTCGCTCTCGCACTCTGTCTCTCTCTCTCTCGCTCTCGGGCTGTGTCTCTCTCTCTCGCTCTCGCGCTCTGTCTCTCTCTCTCGCTCTTGCGCTCTGTCTCTCTCTCTCTCACTCTTGCGCTCTGTCTCTCTCTCTCTCGCTCTCGCGCTCTGTCTCTCTCTCTCTCGCTCTCGCGCTCTGTCTCACTCTCTCTCGGTCTCGCGCTCTGTCTCTCTCTCTTTCGGTCTCGCGCTCTGTCTCTCTCTCACTCTCACGCTCTGTCTCTCTCTCTCACTCTTGCGCTCTGTTTCTATCTCTCTCTCACTCTTGCGCTCTGTCTTTCCCTCTCTCGCTCTCACACTCTGTCTCTGTCTCTCTCTCTCATGCTCTCGCGTTCTGTCTCTCTCTCTCTCACTCTCGCGCTCTTTGTCTCTGTCTCGCTCTCGTGCTGGATCATTCTTTCTCTTGCTCTCGCGCTCTGTCTCTCTCTCTCTCACTCTCGCGCTCTGTCTCTCCCTCTCTCTCTCGTGCTCTGTCTTTCTCTCTCACTCTCGCGCTCTGTCTCTGTCTCTCTCTCTCTCTCGTGATCTGTCTCTCTCACTCTCTCTCTCCTTCTCGCGCTCTGTCTCTCTCTCTCTCCTTCTCGTGTTCTGTCTCCATCTCTCTCACACTCTGTCTCTCTCTCTCTCGCGCTCTGTCACTCTCTCTTGCTCTCGCGCTCTGTCTCTCTCTCTCTCTCTCGCTCTCACACTCTCTCTCTCGCTCTTGCGCTCTGTCTCTATCTCTCTCGCTCTCGTGCTCTGTCTCTCGCTCTTTCGCTCTCGTGCTCTGTCTCTCTCTCTCTCGCTCTCGCATGCTGTCTCACTCTCTCTCGCTCTCGTGCTCTGTCTCTTGCTCTCACTCGCGCTCTGTCTCTCTCTCTCTCTCGCGCTCTGTCTCTCTCTCTCTCTCTCGTGCTCTATTTCACTCTCTCTCGCTTTCGCGCTCTGTCTCTCTCTCTCTCTCTCTCGTGCTCTGCCTCTCTCACTCACTCTCTCCTTCTCGCGCTCTGTCTCTCTCTCTCTCACACTCTGTCTGTCTCTCTCTCACTGTCGTGCTCTGTTTCTCTCTCTCTCTTGCTCTCGCGCTCTCTCTCTCTCTCTCTCGTGCTCTGTCTCTCTCTCTCTTGCTCTCACGCTCTGTCTCTCTCTCTCTCTCGCTCTCGTCCTCTGTTTCTCTCTCTCTCACTCTCGCGCTCGGCGCCTCTCTCTCTCGCTCTCGCGCTCTGTCTTTCCCTCTCTCGCTCTCACGCTCTGTCTCTCTCTCTCATGCTCTCTCACTCTGTCTCTCTCTCTCTCACTCTCACGCTCTTTGTCTCTGTCTCGCTCTCGTGCTGGATCATTCTTTCTCTTGCTCTCGCGCTCTGTCTCTCTCTCTCTCACTCTTGCGCTCTGTCTCTCTCTCGCTCTCACGTGCTGTCTCACTCTCTCTCACTTTCGCGCTCTGTCTCTCCCTCTCTCTCTCGTGCTCTGTCTTTCTCTCTCGCTCTCGCGCTCTGTCTCTGTCTCTCTCTCTCTCTCGTGATCTGTCTCTCTCACTCTCTCTCTCCTTCTCGCGCTCTGTCTCTCTCTCTCTCCTTCTCGTGTTCTGTCTCCATCTCTCTCGCACTCTGTCTCTCTCTCTCTCTTGCTCTCGCGCTCTGTCTCTCTCTCTCTCGCTCTCACGCTCTCTCTCTCTCGCTCTCGTGCTCTGTCTCTCTCTCTCACACTCTGTCTCTCTCACTCGCGCACTCTGTCTCTCTCTCTCTTGTCTCGTGCTCTGTCTCTCTCTCTCTCGCACTCGCGCTCTGTCTCTCTCTCTCGCTCTCGTGCTCTGTCTCTCTGTCTCGCTCTCGTGCTCTGTCTCTCGCTCTCTCGCTCTCGTGCTCTGTCTCTCTCTCTCTCGCTCTCGCATGCTGTCTCACTCTCTCTCACTCTCGTGCTCTGTCTCTCGCTCTCACTCGCGCTCTGTCTCTCTCTCTCTCTCGCGCACTGTCTCTCTCTCTCTCTCGTGCTCTATCTCACTCTCTCTCGCTTTTGCGCTCTGTCTCTCTCTCTCTCTCGTGCTCTGCCTCTCTCACTCACTCTCTCCTTCTCGCGCTCTGTCTCTCTCTCTCTCTCACGCTCTGTCTGTCTCTCTCTCACTGTCGCGCTCTGTTTCTCTCTCACTCTCGCGCTCTGTCTCTCTCTCTCTTGCTCTCGCGCTCTGTCTCTCTCTCTCTCGCTCTCGTCCTCTGTTTCTCTCTCACTCTCGCACTCGGCGCCTCTCTCTCTCGCTCTCGCGCTCTGTCTTTCCCTCTCTCGCTCTCACGCTCTGTCTCTCTCTCTCATGCTCTCGCGCTCTGTCTCTCTCTCTCTCTCGCTCTCGCGCTCTTTGTCTCTCTCTCGCTCTCGTGCTGGATCATTGTTTCTCTCGCTCTCGCGCTCTGTCTCTCTCTCTCTCTTGCGCTCTGTCTCTATCTCGCTCTCACGTGCTGTCTCACTCTCTCTCACTTTCGCACTTTGTCTCTCCCTCTCTCTCTCACGCTGTCTCTCTCTCTCTGTCTCTCTGTCTCTCTCGTGCTCTGTCTCTCTCTCTCTCTCACGCGCTGTCTCTCTCTCTCTTGCTCTCGCGCTCTGTCTCTCTCTCTCTCTCTCTCTCGTGATCTGTCTCTCTCACTCTCTCTCCTTCTCGCGCTCTGTCTCTCTCTCTCTCCTTCTCGTGTTCTGTCTCCATCTCACTCACGCTCTCTCTCTCTCGCTCTCGCGCTCTGTCTCTCTCTCTCACACTCTGTCTCTCTCTCTCGCACTCTGTCTCTCTCTCTCTTGCTCTCGCGTTCTGTCTCTCGCTCTCTCGCTCTCGTGCTCTGTCTCTCTCTCTCTCGCTCTCGCGTGCTGTCTCACTCTCTCTCGTTCTCGCGCTCTGTCTCTCCCTCTCTCTCGCGCTCTGTCTCTCTCTTTCGCGCGCTCTGTCTCTCTCTCTCTCTCGTGCTCTGTCTCACTCTCTCTCGCTTTCGTGCTCTGTCTCTCTGTCTCTCGTGCTCTGCCTCTCTCACTCACTCTCTCCTTCTCGCGCTCTGTCTCTCTCTCTCTCCTCGCGTTCTGTCTCTCTCTCTCGCGCTCTGTCTGTCTCTCACTCTCGCACTCTGTCTCTCTCTCTCTCTTGCTCTCGCGCTCTCTCTCTCTCACTCTCGCGCTCTGTCTCTCTCTCTCGTGCTCTGTCTCTCTCTCTTGCTTTCGCACTATCTCCCTATCACTCTCTCTCTCCTTCTCGCGCTCTGACTCTCTCTCTCTCCTTCTCACGTTCTGTCTCTCTCTCTCTCACGCGCTCTGTCTGTCTCTCTCTCTTGCTCTCGTGCTCTCTCTCTCTCGCTCTCGCGCTCTGTCTCTCTCTCTCTTGCTCTCGCGCTCTGTGTGTCTCTCTCTCGCTCTCGTGCTCTGTCTCTCCCTCTCTCACGCTCTGTCTCTCTCTCTCTCGTGCTCTGTCACTCTCTCTCTCGCTCTCACACTCTGTCTCTCTCTCTCGCTCTCACACTCTGTCTCTCTCTCTCTCTCGCTCTCACGCTCTGTCTCTCTCTCTCTCTCGCTCACCTCTCGCGCTCTGTCTCTCTCTGTGTCGCTCTCGCGCTCTGTCTCTCTCTCTCGCTCTCGCTCTTTGTCTCTCTCTCACTCTCGCACTTTGTCTCTCTGTCCCTAGTGCGCTGTCTCTCTCTCTCTCGCTCTCGCGCTCTGTCTCTCTCTTTCACTCTCACGCTCTGTCTGTCTCTCTCTCGCTCTCACGCTCTGTCTCTCTCTCTCTCGCTCTCGCGCTCTGTCTCTCTCTCTCGCTCTCGCGTTCTGTCTGTCTCTCTCTCACTCTCGCGCTCTGTCTCTCTCTCTCGCTCTCGCGCTCTGTCTCTTTGTCGCGCTCTATCTCTCTCTTTCGTGCTCTGTCTCTCTCTCTCTCGCTCTCGTGCTCTGTCTCTCTCTCTCTCTCTTGCTTTCGCTCTCTGTCTCTCTCTCTCTCACTCTCACGCTCTCTCTCTCTCTCTCTCTCTTGCTTTCGCTCTCTGTCTCTCTCTCTCTCGCTTTCGCGCTCTGTCTCTCTCTCTCACGCTCTGTCACTCTCTCTCTCGCTCTCGTTCTCTGTCTCTCTCTCATCGCTCTCACACTGTCTCTCTCTCTCTCTCTCTTGCTCTCGTGCTCTGTCTTTCTATTGCTCTGTCTCTCTCTCTTTCGGTCTCGCGCTCTGTCTCTCTCTCTCTCTTGCTCTCGCACTCTGTCTTTCTCTCTCTCTTGCTCTCGCGCTCTGTCTCTCTCTCTCACTCTCACGCTCTGTCTCTCTCCCTCTCTCTCGCGCTCTGTCTCTCTCTCTCTCTCATTCTCGCGCTCTGTCTCTCTCTCTCTTACTCTCACGCTCTGTCTCTCTCTACCACTCTTGCGCTGTTTCTCTCTCTCTCTCGCTCTCGCGGTCTGTCTCTCTCTCTCTCTCTCTGTCTCACTCTCCCACTCTGTCTCTCTCTCTCACTCTCGCACTCTGTCTTTCCCTCTCTCGCTCTCGCACTCTGTCTTTCCCTCTCTCACTCTCATGCTCTGTCTCTCTCTCTCATGCTCTCACGCTCTGTCTCTCTCTCTCATGCTCTCGCGCTCTGTCTCTCTCTCTCGCTCCCGCTCTCTTTGTCTCTCTCTCGCTCTCGTGCTGGGTCATTCTTTCTCTCACTTTCACGCTCTGTCTCTCCCTCTCTGTCTCTCTGTCTCTCTCGTGCACTGTCTTTCTCTCTCGCTCTCGCGTTCTGTCTCTCTCTCTCTCTCTCGTGATCTGTCTCTCTCACTCTCTCTCTCCTTCTCGCACTCTGTCTCTCTCTCTCTCCTTCTCATGTTCTGTCTCCATCTCTCTCGCACTCTGTCTCTCTCTCTCTCGCGCTCTGTCACTCTCTCTCTTGCTCTCACGCTCTGTCTCTCTCTCTCGCTCTCGCGCTCTCTCTCTCTCTCGCTCTCGCGCTCTGTCTCTCTCTCTCTCACACTCTGTCTCTCACTCTCGCACTCTGTCTCTCTCTCTCTCGTGCTATGTCTCTCTATTTCTTGCTCTCGCGCTCTGTCTCTCTCTCTCTCGCACTCGCGCTCTGTCTCTCTGTCTCGCTCTCGTGCTGGATCATTCTTTCTCTCGCTCTGTCTCTCGCTCTCTCGCTCTCGCGCTCTGTCTATCTCTCTCTTGCTCTCGCGTGCTGTCTCACTCTCTCTCGCTCTCGTGCTCTGTCTCTCCCTCTCTCTCTCGCGCTCTGTCTCTCTGTCTCTCTCGCGCTCTGTCTCTCCCTCTCTCTCGTGCTCTTTCTCACTCTCTCTCGCTTTCGTGCTCTGTCTCTCTCTCTCTCTCTCTCGTGCTCTGCCTCTCTCATTCACTCTCTCCTTCTCACGCTCTGTCTCTCTCTCTCTCCTCGCGTTCTGTCTCTCTCACTCTCGCGCTCTGTCTCTCCTCTCACGCTCTCTCTCTCTCACTCTCGCGCTCTCTCTCTCTCACTCTCACGCTCTGTCTCTCTCTCTCATGCTCTGTCTCTCTCTCTCTCGCTTTCGCACTCTCTCACTCTCTCTCTCCTCTCGCGCTCTGTCTCTCTCGCTCTCGTGCTCTGTCTATCTCTCTCTCACTCTCGCGTTCTGTCTCCCTCTCTCTCGCTCTCGCTCTCGCGCTCTGTTTCTCTCTCTCTCGCTCTTGCGCTGTCTCTCTCTCTCTCTTGCTCTCGCGCTCTGTCCCTCTCTCTCTCTCACTCTGTCTCTCTCTCTCTCTCGCGCTCCGTCTCTCTCGCTGTCACGCTCTGTCTCTCTCGCTGTCACGCTCTCTCTCTCGCTGTCACACTCTGTCTCTCTCTCTCTCTCGTGCTCTGCCTCTCTCATTCACTCTCTCCTTCTCACGACCTGTCCTTCTCTCTCTCCTCGCGTTCTGTCTCTCTCGCTCTCGCGCTCTGTCTCTCTCTCTCGCCCTCTCTCTCTCTCACTCTCGCGCTCTCTCTCTCTCACTCTCGCGCTCTGTCTCTGTCTCATGCTCTGTCTCTCTCTCTCGCTTTTGCACTCTCTCTCTCTCTCCTCTCGCGCTCTGTCTCTCTCGCTCTCGCGCTCTCTCTATCTCTCTTTCACTCTCGCGTTCTGTCTCTCTCTCTCTCGCTCGTGCGCTCTGTTTCTCTCTCTCTCGCTCTTGCGCTGTCTCTCTCTCTCTCTCGCTCTCGCGCTCTGTCCCTCTCTCTCTCTCACTCTGTCTCTCTCTCTCTCTCGCGCTCTGTCTCTCTTGCTGTCACGCTCTGTCTCTCTCGCTGTCACGCTCTGTCTCTCTCTCTCGCACTCTACGTCTCTCTCACTCTCACGCTCTGTCTCTCTCTCTCGCTCTTGCGCTCTGTCTCTCTCTCTCTCTCGCACTCTGTCACTCTCTCTCTCGCTCTCGCACTCTGTCTCTCTCTCTCTCGCTCTCACACTCTGTCTGTCTCTCTCTCACTCTCACGCTCTGTCTCTCTCTCTCTCTCTCTCGTGCTCTGTCTCTCTCTCTCTTGCTCTCGCGCTCTTTCTCTCTCTCTCTCACTCTCACGCTCTGTCTCTCTCTCTCTCTCTTGCTTTCGCTCTCTGTCTCTCTCTCTAGCGCTTTCGCACTCTGTCTCTCTCATGGTCTGTCAATCTCTCTCTCGCTCTCGTTCTCGATCTCTCTCTCATCGCTCTCACACTCCGTCTCTCTCTCTCTCTCTCTCTCGCTCTCATGCTTTGTCTTTCTCTTGCTCTGTCTCTCTCTCTTTCAGTCTCGTGCTCTGTGTCTCTCTCTCTCGCTCTTGCGCTCTGTCTCTCTCTCTCTCGCTCTCGGGCTGTGTCTGTCTCTCTCGCTCTCGCGCTCTGTCTCTCTCACTCTCGCGCTCTGTCTCTCTCTCTTTCGGTCTCGCGCACTGTCGCTATCTCTCTCGCTCTCGCACTCTGTCTCTCTCTCTTGCTCTCGCGCTCTGTCTCTCTCTCTCTCACTCTCGCGCTCTGTCTCTCTCTTTCACTCTCGCGCTCTGTCTCTCTCTCACTCTCGCCTCTGTCTCTCTCTCTCTTACTCTGACGCTCTGTCTCTCTCTCTCACTCTTGAGCTCTGTTTCTATCTCTCTCTCGCTCTCGCGGTCTGTCTCTCTCTCTCTCTCTCTCACTCTCCCCGCTCTGTCTCTCTCTCTCGCTCTCGCGCTCTGTCTTTCCGTCTCTTGCTCTCACACTCTGGCTCTGTCTCTCTCTCTCATGTTCTCGCGCTCTGTCTCTCTCTCTCTCGCTCTCGCGCTCTGTCTCTCTCTCGCTCTCACGTTCTGTCTCACTCTCTCTCACTTTCGCGCTCTGTCTCTCTCTCTCTCTCTCGTGCTCTGTCTCTCTCTCTGTCTCTCTCTCTGTCTCTCTCATGCTCTGTCTTTCTCTCTCGTGCTCTGTGTCTGTCTCTCTCTCTTGTGATCTGTCTCTCTCACTCTCTCTCTCCTTCTCGCGCTCTGTCTCTCTCTCTCTCTCCTTCTCGTGTTCTGTCTCCATCTCTCTCGCACTCTGTCTCTCTCTCTCTCGCGCTCTGTCACTCTCTCTTGCTCTCGCGCTCTGTCTCTCTCTCTCTCTCTCGCTCTCGCGCTCTCTCTCTCTCGCTCTCGCACTCTGTCTCTCTCTCTCACACTCTGTCTCTCTCTCTCTCGCACTCAGTCTCTCTCTCTCGCTCCCGCGCTCTGTCCCTCTGTCTCGCTCTCATGCTGGATCATTCTTTCTCTCGCTCTCGCGCTCTGTCTCTCGCTCTCTCACACTCTGTCCCTCTCTCTCGCACTCTGTCTCTCTCTCTCTCTTGCTCTCGTGCTCTGTCTCTCTCTCTCTCGCACTCGCGCTCTGTCTCTCTCTCTCGCTCTCGCGCTCTGTCCCTCTCTCTCTCTCACTCTGTCTCTCTCTCTCCCTCGCGCTCTGTCTCTCTCGCTGTCACACTCTGTCTCTCTCGCTGTCACGCTCTGTCTCTCTCGCTGTCACACTCTGTCTCTCTCTCTCTCGCACTCTATCTCTCTCGCTCCCGCGCTCTGTCTCTCTCTCTCGCACTCTACCTCTCTCTCACTCTCGCGCTCTGTCTCTCTCTCTCGCTCTTGCGCTCTGTCTCTCTCTCTCTCGCACTCTGTCACTCTCTCTCTCGCTCTCGCACTCTGTCTCTCTCTCTCTCGCTCTCACACTCTGTCTGTCTCTCTCTCACTCTCACGCTCTGTCTCTCTCTCTCTCTCTCTCTCATGCTCTGTCTCTCTCTCTCTTGCTCTCGCGCTCTTTCTCTCTCTCTCTCACTCTCACGCTCTGTCTCTCTCTCTCTCTCTTGCTTTCGCACTCTGTCTCTCTCATGGTCTGTCAATCTCTCTCTCGCTCTCGTTCTCGATCTCTCTCTCATCGCTCTCACACTCCGTCTCTCTCTCTCTCTCTCTCGCTCTCGTGCTTTGTCTTTCTCTTGCTCTGTCTCTCTCTCTTTCAGTCTCGTGCTCTGTGCCTCTCTCTCTCGCTCTTGCGCTCTGTCTCTCTCTCTCTCACTCTCGCACTCTGTCTCTCTCTCTCTCGCTCTCGGGCTGTGTCTGACTCTCTCGCTCTCGCGCTCTGTCTCTCTCACTCTCGCGCTCTGTCTCTCTCTCTTTCGGTCTCGTGCACTGTCGCTATCTCTCTCGCTCTCGCACTCTGTCTCTCTCTCTCTTGCTCTCGCGCTCTCTCTCTCTCACTCTCGCGCTCTGTCTCTCTCTCTCGTGCTCTGTCTCTCTCACTCACTCTCTCCTTCTCGCGCTCTGTCTCTCTCTCTCTCCTCGCGTTCTGTCTCTCTCTCTCGCGCTCTGTCTGTCTCTCGCTCTCGCACTCTGTCTCTCTCTCTCTTGCTCTCGCGCTCTCTCTCTCTCACTCTCGTGCTCTGTCTGTCTCTCTCGTGCTCTGTCTCTCTCTCTTGCTTTCGCACTCTCTCCCTATCACTCTCTCTCTCCTTCTCGCGCTCTGACTCTCTCTCTCTCCTTCTCACGTTCTGTCTCTCTCTCTCTCACGCGCTCTGTCTGTCTCTCTCTCTTGCTCTCGCTCTCTCTCTCTCTCGCTCTCGCGCTCTGTCTCTCTCTCTCTTGCTCTCGCGCTCTGTGTGTCTCTCTCTCGCTCTCGTGCTCTGTCTCTCCCTCTCTCACGCTCTCTCTCTCTCTCTCTCTCACGCTCTGTCACTCTCTCTCTCACTCTCGCACTCTGTCTCTCTCTTTCTCGCTCTCACACTCTGTCTCTCTCTCTCTCTCGCTCTCACGCTCTGTCTCTCTCTCTCTCTCGCTCACCTCTCACGCTCTGTCTCTCTCTGCGTCGCTCTCGCGCTCTGTCTCTCTCTCTCGCTCTCGCTCTTTGTCTCTCTCTCACTCTCGCACTCTGTCTCTCTGTCCCTAGTGCGCTGTCTGTCTCTCTCTCGCTCTCACGCTCTGTCTCTCTCTCTCTCGCTTTCGCGCTCTGTCTCTCTCTCTCTCTCGCGTTCTGTCTGTCTCTCTCTCACTCTCGCGCTCTGTCTCTCTCTCTTGCTCTCGCGCTCTGTCTCTTTGTCGCGCTCTATCTCTCTCTTTCGTGCTCTGTCTCTCTCTCTCTCTCACTCTCGTGCTCTGTCTCTCTCTCTCTCTCTTGCTTTCGCTCTCTGTCTCTCTCTCTCTCACTCTCACGCTCTATCTCTCTCTCTCATGCTCTGTCTCTCTCTCTCTCTCTCTCGCTCTCGTGCTCTGTCTTTCTATTGCTCTGTCTCTCTCTCTTTCGGTCTCGCGCTCTGTCTCTCTCTCTCTCTTGCTCTCGCACTCTGTCTCTCTCTCTCTTGCTCTCGCGCTCTGTCTCTCTCTCTCACTCTCACGCTCTGTCTCTCTCCCTCTCTCTCGCGCTCTGTCTCTCTCTCTCTCTCTCATTTTCGCGCTCTGTCTCTCTCTCTCTTACTCTCACGCTCTGTCTCTCTCTACCACTCTTGCGTTGTTTCTCTCTCTCTCTCGCTCTCGCGGTCTGTCTCTCTCTCTCTCTCTGTCTCACTCTCCCGCTCTGTCTCTCTCTCTCACTCTCGCACTCTGTCTTTCCCTCTCTCGCTCTCACACTCTGTATTTCCCTCTCTCGCTCTCATGCTCTGTCTCTCTCTCTCATGCTCTCACGCTCTGTCTCACTCTCTCATGCTCTCGCGCTCTGTCTCTCTCTCTCGCTCTCGCTCTCTTTGTCTCTCTCTCGCTCTCGTGCTGGATCATTCTTTCTCTCACTTTCGCGCTCTGTCTCTCTTTCGCTCTCACGTGCTGTCTCACTCTCTCTCACTTTTGCGCTCTGTCTCTCCCCCTCTGTCTCTCTGTCTCTCTCGTGCTCTGTCACTCTCTCTCTTGCTCTCATGCTCTGTCTCTCTCTCTCGCTCTCGCGCTCTCTCTCTCTCTCGCTCTCGCGCTCTGTCTCTCTCTCTCTCACACTCTGTCTCTCACTCTCGCACTCTGTCTCTCTCTCTCTTGTGCTATGTCTCTCTATTTCTTGCTCTCGCGCTCTGTCTCTCTCTCTCTCGCACTCGCGCTCTGTCTCTCTCTCTCGCTCTCGCGCTCTGTCTCTCTGTCTCGCTCTCGTGCTGGATCATTCTTTCTCTCGCTCTGTCTCTCGCTCTCTTGCTCTCGCGCTCTGTCTATCTCTCTCTTGCTCTCGCGTGCTGTCTCACTCTCTCTCGCTCTCGTGCTCTGTCTCTCCCTGTCTCTCTCGCGCTCTGTCTCTCTGTCTCTCTCGCGCTCTGTCTCTCTCTCTCTCTCGTGCTCTGTCTCACTCTCTCTCGCTTTCGTGCTCTGTCTCTCTCTCTCTCTCTCTCGTGCTCTGCCTCTCTCATTCACTCTCTCCTTCTCACGCTCTGTCTCTCTCTCTCTCTCCTCGCGTTCTGTCTCTCTCACTCTCGCGCTCTGTCTCTCCTCTCGCGCTCTCTCTCTCTCACTCTCGCGCTCTCTCTCTCTCACTCTCGCGCTCTATCTCTCTCTCTCATGCTCTGTCTCTCTCTCTCTCGCTTTCGCACTCTCTCACTCTCTCTCTCCTCTCGTGCTCTGTCTCTCTCGCACTCGCGCTCTGTCTATCTCTCTCTCACTCTCGCGTTCTGTCTCCCTTTCTCTCGCTCTCGCTCTCGCGCTCTGTTTCTCTCTCTCTCGCTCTTGCGCTGTCTCTCTCTCTCTCTCTTGCTCTCGCGCTCTGTCTCTCTCTCTCTCACTCTCGCGCTCTGTCTCTCTCTTTCACTCTCGCGCTCTGTCTCTCTCTCACTCTCGCCTCTGTCTCTCTCTCTCTTACTCTGACGCTCTGTCTCTCTCTCTCACTCTTGAGCTCTGTTTCTATCTCTCTCTCGCTCTCGCGGTCTGTCTCTCTCTCTCTCTCTCACTCTCCCGCTCTGTCTCTCTCTCTCGCTCTCGCGCTCTGTCTTTCCGTCTCTTGCTCTCACACTCTGGCTCTGTCTCTCTCTCTCATGCTCTCGCGCTCTGTCTCTCTCTCTCTCGCTCTCGTGCTCTGTCTCTCTCTCACTCTCACGTGCTGTCTCACTCTCTCTCACTTTCGCGCTCTGTCTCTATCTCTCTCTCTCGTGCTCTGTCTCTCTCTCTCTCTCTCTCTCTCTCTCTCTCTCTGTCTCTCTCGTGCTCTGTCTTTCTCTCTCGTGCTCTGTGTCTGTTTCTCTCTCTTGTGATCTGTCTCTCTCACTCTCTCTCTCCTTCTCGCGCTTTCTCTCTCTCTCTCCTTCTCGTGTTCTGTCTCCATCTCTCTCGCACTCTGTCTCTCTCTCTCTCGCGCTCTGTCACTCTCTCTTGCTCTCGCACTCTGTCTCTCTCTCTCTCTCGCTCTCGCGCACTCTCTCTCTCGCTCTCGCACTCTGTCTCTCTCTCTCACATGCTGTCTCTCTCTCTCTCGCACTCTGTCTCTCTCTCTCGCTCCCGCGCTCTGTCTCTCTGTCTCACTCTCGTGCTGGATGATTCTTTCTCTCGCTCTTGCGCTCTGTCTTTCGCTCTCTCACACTCTGTCCCTCTCTCTCGCACTCTGTCTCTCTCTCTCTCTTGCTCTTGCGCTCTGTCTCTCTCTCTCTCGCACTCGCGCTCTGTCTCTCTCTCTCGCTCTCGCGCTCTGTCTCTCTGTCTCACTCTCATGCTGGATCATTCTTTCTCTTGCTCTCGCGCTCTGTCTCTCTCTCTCTCGCTCTGACACTCTGTCTGTCTCTCTCTCACTCTCACGCTCTGTCTCTCTCTCTCTCTCGCTCACCTCTCGTGCTCTGTCTCTCTCTGTGTCACTCTCGCGCTCTGTCTCTCTCTCTCGCTCTCGCTCTCTGTCTCTCTCTCACTGCCGCACTCTGTCTCTCTGTCCCTAGTGCTATGTCTCTCTCTCTCTCGCTCTCGCGCTCTGTCTCTCTTTTTCACTCTCACGCTCTGTCTGTCTCTCTCGCTCTCGCGCTCTGTCTCTCTCTCTCTCGCTCTCGCGCTCTGTCTCTCTCTCTCGCTCTTGCGTTCTGTCTCTCTCTCTCTCGCTCTCGCGCTCTGTCTCTCTCTCTCGCTCTCGCGCTGTCTCTTTGTCGCGCTCTGTCTCTCTCTCTCTCGTGCTCTGTCTCTCTCTCTCTCTTGCTCTCGCGCTCTGTCTCTCTCTTGCTCTCACGCTCTTTCTCTCTCTCACTCTCATGCTCTGTCTCTCTCTCTCTCTCTTGCTTTCGCTCTCTGTCTCTCTCTCTCTCACTTTCGCGCTCTGTCTCTCTCTCTCATGCTCGGTCACTCTCTCTCTCGCTCTCATTCTCTATCTCTCTCTCATCGCTCTCACACTCCGTCTCTCTCTCTCTCTCTCGCTTTCGTGCTCTGTCTTTCTCTCGCTCTGTCTCTCTCTCTTTCGGTCTCGCGCTCTGTGTCTCTCTCTCTCGCTCTTGCGCTCTGTCTCTCTCTCTCTCTCTCTCTCACTCTCACACTCAGTCTCTCTCTCTCACTCTCGCGCTCTGTGTCTCTCTCTCTCGCTCTTGCGCTCTGTCTCTCTCTCTCTCTCTCTCTCACTCTCACACTCAGTCTCTCTCTCTCGCTCTCGCGCTCTGTCTCTCTCTCTCACTCTCGCGCTCTGTCTCTTTGTCGCGCTCTGTCTCTCTCTCTCTCGTGCTCTGTCTCTCTCTCTCTCTTGCTCTCGCGCTCTTTCTCTCTCTCACTCTCATGCTCTGTCTCTCTCTCTCTCTCTTGCTTTTGCTCTCTGTCACTCTCTCTCTCGCTCTCGTTCTCTATCTCTCTCTCATCGCTCTCACACTCGGTCTCTCTCTCTCTCTCTCGCTTTCGTGCTCTGTCTTTCTCTCGCTCTGTCTCTCTCTCTTTCGGTCTCGCGCTCTGTGTCTCTCTCTCTCACTCTTGCGCTCTGTCTCTCTCTCTCTCTCTCACTCTCACACTCTGTCTCTGTCTCTCTCGCTCTCATGCTCTGTCTCTCTCTCTCTCTCGCTCTCACGCTCTTCTCTTTCTCTCACTCTTGCGCTCTGTTTCTATCTCTCCCTCGCTCTCGCGCTCTGTCTCTCTCTCTCTCTCTCACTCTCCCGCTCTGTCTCTCACTCTCGCTCTCGCGCTCTGTCTTTCCCTCTCTCGCTCTCACACTCTGTCTCTGTCTCTCTCGCTCTCATGCTCTGTCTCTCTCTCTCATGCTCTCGCGCTCTGTCTCTCTCTCTCTTACTCTCACGCTCTGTCTCTCTCTCTCACTCTTGCGCTCTGTTTCTATCTCTCTCTCGCTCTCGCGGTCTGTCTCCCTCTCTCTCTCTCACTCTCCCGCTCTGTCTCTCTCTCTCGCTCTCGCGCTCTGTCTTTCCCTCTCTCGCTCTCACACTCTGTCTCTGTCTCTCTCGCTCTCATGCTCTGTCTCTCTCTCTCATGCTCTCGCACTCTGTCTCTCTCTCTCGCTCTGTCTCTCTCTCTTTCAGTCTCGCGCACTGTCTCTCTCTCGCTCTCGCACTCTGTCTCTCTCTCTCTCTTGCTCTCGCGCTCTGTCTCTCTCTCTCTCACTCTCGCGCTCTGTCTCTCTCTTTCACTCTCGCACTCTGTCTCTCTCTCGCTCTCGCGCTCTGTCTCTCTCTCTCTTACTCTCACGCTCTGTCTTTCTCTCTCACTCTTGCGCTCTGTTTCTATCTCTCTCTCGCTCTCGTGGTCTGTCTCTCTCTCTCTCTCTCTCTCACTCTCCCACTCTGTCTCTCTCTCTCGCTCTTGCGCTCTGTCTTTCCCTCTCTCGCTCTCACACTCTGTCTCTCTCTCTCATGCTCTCGCGCTCTCTCTCTCTCTCTCGCTCTCGCGCTCTGTCTCTGTCTCGCTCTCACATGCTGTCTCACTCTCTCTCACTCTCATGCTCTGTCTCTCCCTCTCTCTATCGCGCTCTGTCTCTCTCTCTCTCTCTCTGTCTCTCTGTCTCTCTCGTGCTCTGTCTTTCTCTCTCGCTCTCGCGCTCTTTCTCTGTCTCTCTCTCTCTCCTTCTCGCGCTCTGTCTCTCTCTCTCTCCTTCTCGTGTTCTGTCTCCATCTCTCTCGCACTCTGTCTCTCTCTCTCTCGTGCTCTGTCACTCTCTCTTGCTCTCGCACTCTGTCTCTCACTCTCTCTCTCGCTCTCGCGCTCTGTCTCTCTCTTGCTCTCACGCTCTTTCTCTCTCTCACTCTCATGCTCTGTCTCTCTCTCTCTCTCTCTTGCTTTCGCTCTCTGTCTCTCTCTCTCTCACTTTCGCGCTCTGTCTCTCTCTCTCATGCTCGGTCACTCTCTCTCTCGCTCTCATTCTCTATCTCTCTCTCATCGCTCTCACACTCCGTCTCTCTCTCTCTCTCTCGCTTTCGTGCTCTGTCTTTCTCTCGCTCTGTCTCTCTCTCTTTCGGTCTCGCGCTCTGTGTCTCTCTCTCTCGCTCTTGCGCTCTGTCTCTCTCTCTCTCTCTCTCTCACTCTCGCACTCAGTCTCTCTCTCTCGCTCTCGCGCTCTGTCTCTCTCTCTCTCGCTCTTGCGCTCTGTCTCTCTCTCTCGCTCTTGCGTTCTGTCTCTCTCTCTCTCGCTCTCGCGCTCTGTCTCTCTCTCTCACTCTCGCGCTCTGTCTCTCTCTCTCTCGTGCTCTGTCTCTCTCTCTCTCTTGCTCTCGCGCTCTTTCTCTCTCTCACTCTCATGCTCTGTCTCTCTCTCTCTCTCTTGCTTTCGCTCTCTGTCACTCTCTCTCTCGCTCTCGTTCTCTATCTCTCTCTCATCGCTCTCACACTCGGTCTCTCTCTCTCTCTCTCGCTTTCGTGCTCTGTCTTTCTCTCGCTCTGTCTCTCTCTCTTTCGGTCTCGCGCTCTGTGTCTCTCTCTCTCGCTCTTGCGCTCTGTCTCTCTCTCTCTCTCTCACTCTCGCACTCTGTCTCTCTCTCTCTCGCTCTCGCACTCTGTCTCTCTCTCTCTCTCGCTCTCACGCTCTTCTCTTTCTCTCACTCTTGCGCTCTGTTTCTATCTCTCCCTCGCTCTCGCGCTCTGTCTCTCTCTCTCTCTCTCACTCTCCCGCTCTGTCTCTCACTCTCGCTCTCGCGCTCTGTCTTTCCCTCTCTCGCTCTCACACTCTGTCTCTGTCTCTCTCGCTCTCATGCTCTGTCTCTCTCTCTCATGCTCTCGCGCTCTGTCTCTCTCTCTCTTACTCTCACGCTCTGTCTCTCTCTCTCACTCTTGCGCTCTGTTTCTATCTCTCTCTCGCTCTCGCGGTCTGTCTCCCTCTCTCTCTCTCACTCTCCCGCTCTGTCTCTCTCTCTCGCTCTCGCGCTCTGTCTTTCCCTCTCTCGCTCTCACACTCTGTCTCTGTCTCTCTCGCTCTCATGCTCTGTCTCTCTCTCTCATGCTCTCGCACTCTGTCTCTCTCTCTCGCTCTGTCTCTCTCTCTTTCAGTCTCGCGCACTGTCTCTCTCTCGCTCTCGCACTCTGTCTCTCTCTCTCGCTCTCGCGCTCTGTCTCTCTCTCTCTCGCTCTTGCGCTCTGTCTCTCTCTCTCGCTCTTGCGTTCTGTCTCTCTCTCTCTCGCTCTCGCGCTCTGTCTCTCTCTCTCACTCTCGCGCTCTGTCTCTTTGTCGCGCTCTGTCTCTCTCTCTCTCGTGCTCTGTCTCTCTCTCTCTCTTGCTCTCGCGCTCTTTCTCTCTCTCACTCTCATGCTCTGTCTCTCTCTCTCTCTCTTGCTTTCGCTCTCTGTCACTCTCTCTCTCGCTCTCGTTCTCTATCTCTCTCTCATCGCTCTCACACTCGGTCTCTCTCTCTCTCTCTCGCTTTCGTGCTCTGTCTTTCTCTCGCTCTGTCTCTCTCTCTTTCGGTCTCGCGCTCTGTGTCTCTCTCTCTCGCTCTTGCGCTCTGTCTCTCTCTCTCTCTCTCACTCTCGCACTCTGTCTCTCTCTCTCTCGCTCTCGCACTCTGTCTCTCTCTCTCTCTCGCTCTCACGCTCTTCTCTTTCTCTCACTCTTGCGCTCTGTTTCTATCTCTCCCTCGCTCTCGCGCTCTGTCTCTCTCTCTCTCTCTCACTCTCCCGCTCTGTCTCTCACTCTCGCTCTCGCGCTCTGTCTTTCCCTCTCTCGCTCTCACACTCTGTCTCTGTCTCTCTCGCTCTCATGCTCTGTCTCTCTCTCTCATGCTCTCGCGCTCTGTCTCTCTCTCTCTTACTCTCACGCTCTGTCTCTCTCTCTCACTCTTGCGCTCTGTTTCTATCTCTCTCTCGCTCTCGCGGTCTGTCTCCCTCTCTCTCTCTCACTCTCCCGCTCTGTCTCTCTCTCTCGCTCTCGCGCTCTGTCTTTCCCTCTCTCGCTCTCACACTCTGTCTCTGTCTCTCTCGCTCTCATGCTCTGTCTCTCTCTCTCATGCTCTCGCACTCTGTCTCTCTCTCTCGCTCTGTCTCTCTCTCTTTCAGTCTCGCGCACTGTCTCTCTCTCGCTCTCGCACTCTGTCTCTCTCTCTCTCTTGCTCTCGCGCTCTGTCTCTCTCTCTCTCACTCTCGCGCTCTGTCTCTCTCTTTCACTCTCGCACTCTGTCTCTCTCTCGCTCTCGCGCTCTGTCTCTCTCTCTCTTACTCTCACGCTCTGTCTTTCTCTCTCACTCTTGCGCTCTGTTTCTATCTCTCTCTCGCTCTCGTGGTCTGTCTCTCTCTCTCTCTCTCTCACTCTCCCACTCTGTCTCTCTCTCTCGCTCTTGCGCTCTGTCTTTCCCTCTCTCGCTCTCACACTCTGTCTCTCTCTCTCATGCTCTCGCGCTCTCTCTCTCTCTCTCGCTCTCGCGCTCTGTCTCTGTCTCGCTCTCACATGCTGTCTCACTCTCTCTCACTTTCATGCTCTGTCTCTCCCTCTCTCTCTCGCGCTCTGTCTCTCTCTCTCTCTCTCTGTCTCTCTGTCTCTCTCGTGCTCTGTCTTTCTCTCTCGCTCTCGCGCTCTTTCTCTGTCTCTCTCTCTCTCCTTCTCGCGCTCTGTCTCTCTCTCTCTCCTTCTCGTGTTCTGTCTCCATCTCTCTCGCACTCTGTCTCTCTCTCTCTCGTGCTCTGTCACTCTCTCTCTCGGTCTCGCACTCTGTCTCTCTCTCTCTCTCTCTCTCGTGATCTGTCTCTCTCACTCTCTCTCCCCTTCTTGCGCTCTGTCTCTCTCTCTCTCCTTCTCGTGTTCTGTCTCCATCTCACTCGCGCTCTCTCTGTCTCACTCTCGCGCTCTGTCTCTCTCTCTCTCACACTCTGTCTCTCTCTCTCGCGTGCTCTGTCTCTCTCTCTCTCTCGTGCTCTGTCTCACTCTCGCTTGCTTTTGCGCTCTGTCTCTCTCCCTCTCTCTCTCGTGCTCTGCCTCTCTCATTCACTCTCTCCTTCTCGCGCTCTGTCTTTCTCCCTCTCCTCACGTTCTGTCTCTCTCTCTCTCGCGCTCTGTCTGTCCCTCACTCTCGCGCTCTGTCTCTCTCTCTCTTGCTCTCGCGCTCTCTCTCTCTCACTCTCGCGCTCTGTCTCTCTCTCTCGTGCTCTGTCTCTCTCTCTCTCTCGCTTTCGCACTCTCTCTCTCTCACTCTCTCTCCTTCTCGCGCTCTGACTCTCTCTCACTCCTTCTCACGTTCTGTCTCTCTCTCTCGCGCTCTGTCTGTCTCTCTCTCTTGCTCTCGCGCTCTCTCTCTCTTTCTATCCTGCACTGTCTCTCTCTCTCTTGCTCTCACGCTCTGTGTGTCTCTCTCTCGCTCTCGTGCTCTGTCTCTCCCTCTCTCACGCTCTGTCTCTCTCTCTCTCGCGCTCTGTCACTCTCTCTCTCGCTCTCGCGCTCTGTCTCTCTCGCACTCTCGCACTCTGTCTCTCTGTCCCTAGTGCTATGTCTCTCTCTCTCTCGCGCTCGCGCTCTGTCTCTCTCTTTCACTCTCGTGCTCTGTCTGTCTCTCTCTCGCTCTCGCGCTCTGTCTCTCTCTCTCTCGCTCTCGCGCTCTGTCTCTCTCTCTCGCTCTCGCGTTCTATCTCTCTCTCTCTCTCACTCTCGCGCTCTGTCTCTCTCTCTCGCTCTCATGCTCTGTCTCTTTGTCGCGCTCTGTCTCTCTCTCTATCGTGCTCTGTCTCTCTCTCTCTCACTTTCGCGCTCTGTCTCTCCCTCTCACGCTCTGTCACTCTCTCTCTCGATCTCGCGCTCTCTCTCTCTCTCGCTCTCGCGCTCTGTCTCTCTCTCTCTCACACTCTGTCTCTCTCTCTCGCACTCTGTCTCTCTCTCTCTCGTGCTATGTATCTCTATTTCCTGCTCTCGCGCTCTGTCTCTCTCTCTCTCGCACTCGCGCTCTGTCTCTCTCTCTCGCTCTCGCGCTCTGTCTCTCTGTCTCGCTCTCGTGCTGGATCATTCTTTCTCTTGCTCTCGCGCTCTGTCTCTCGCTCTCGCGCTCTCTCTCTCTCTCTCTCGCTCTCGGGCTCTGTCTCTCTCTCGCTCTCACATTCTGTCTCACTCTCTCTCGCTCTCGCGCTCTGTCTCTCCCTCTCTCTCTCACGCTCTGTCTGTCTCTCTCTCGCGCTCTGTCACTCTCTCTCTCGCTCTCGCACTCTGTCTCTCTCTTTCTCGCTCTCACACTGTCTGTCTCTCTCTCAATCTCACGCTCTGTCTCTCTCTCTCTCTCTCTCTCTCTCTCTCGTGCTCTGTCTCTCTCTCTCTTGCTCTCGCGCTCTTTCTCTCTCTCTCTCACTCTCACGCTCTGTCTCTGTCTCTCTCTCTTGCTTTCGCTCTCTGTCTCTCTCTCTCTCGCTTTCGCACTCTGTCTCTCTCATGCTCTGTCACTCTCTCTCTCGCTCTCGTTCTCGATCTCTCTCTCATCGCTCTCACACTCCGTCTCTCTCTCTCTCTCTCTCTCGCTCTCGTGCTCTGTCTTTCTCTCGCTCTGTGTCTCTCTCTCTTTCAGTCTTGCGCTCTGTGTCTCTCTCTCTCGCTGTTGCACTCTGTCTCTCTCTCTCTCACTCTCGCACTCTGTCTCTCTCTCTCTCGCTCTCGGGCTGTGTCTGTCTCTCTCGATCTCGCGCTCTGTCTCTCCCTCTCTCGCGCTCTGTCTCTCTCTCTTTCGGTCTCGCGCACTGTCTCTCTCTCTCTCGCTCTCGCACTCTGTCTCTCTCTCTCTTCCTCTCGCGCTCTGTCTCTCTCTCTCTCACTCTCGCGCTCTGTCTCTCTCTTTCACTCTCGCGCTCTGTCTCTCTCTCACTCTCGCCTCTGTCTCTCTCTCTCTCTTACTTTCACGCTCTGTCTCTCTCTCTCACTCTTGAGCTCTGTTTCTATCTCTCTCTCGCTCTCGCGGTCTGTCTCTCTCTCTCTCACTCTCCCGCTCTGTCTCTCTCTCACTCACTCTCGCGCTCTGTCCTTCCGTCTCTTGTTCTCACACTCTGTCTCTGTCTCTCTCGCTCTCATGCTCTGTCTCTCTCTCTCATGCTCTCGCGCTCTGTCTCTCTCTCTCTCGCTCTTGCGCTCTGTCTCTCGCTCTCACGTGCTGTCTCACTCTCTCTCACTATCGCGCTCTGTCTCTCCCTCTCTCCTTCTCGTGTTCTGTCTCCATCTCTCTCGCACTCTGTCTCTCTCTCTCTCGCTCTCGCGCTCTCTCTCTCTCACTCTCGCGCTCTGTCTCTCTCTCTCACACTCTGTCTCTCTCTCTCTCGCACTCTTTCTCTCTCTCTCTTGCTCTTGCGCTCTGTCTCTCTCTCGCACTCGTGCTCTGTCTCTCTCTCTCGCTCCCGCGCTCTGTCTCTCTGTCTCACTCTCGTGCTGGATCATTCTTTCTCTCGCTCTCGCGCTCTGTCTCTCGCTCTCTCACACTCTGTCCCTCTCTCTCGCACTCTGTCTCTCTCTCTCTTGCTCTCGCGCTCTGTCTCTCTCTCGCACTCGCGCTCTGTCTCTCTCTCTCGCTCTCGCGCTCTGTCTCTCTGTCTCGCTCTCATGCTGGATCATTCTTTCTCTCGCTCTCGCGCTCTGTCTCTCGCTCTCTCGCTCTCGCGCTCTGTCTATCTCTCTCTCGCTCTCGCGTGCTGTCTCACTCTCTCTTGCTCTCGCGCTCTGTCTCTCCCTCTCTCTCTCATACTCTGTCTCTCTCTCTCTCGTGCTTTGTCACTCTCTCTCTCGCTCTCGCACTCTGTCTCTCTCTCTCGCTCTGACACTCTGTCTGTCTCTCTCTCTCGCTCACCTCTCGCGCTCTGTCTCTCTCTGTGTCGCTCTCGCGCTCTGTCTGTCTCTCTCTCAGTCTCGCGCTCTGTCTCTCTCTCTCTCGCTCTTGCGCTCTGTCTCTCTCTCTCGCTCTCGCGTTCTGTCTCTCTCTTTCGCTCTCGCGCTCTGTCTGTCTCTCTCTCGCTCACCTCTCGCGCTCTGTCTCTCTCTCTCGCTCTCGTGCTCTGTCTTTCCCTCTCTCACTCTCACACTCTGTCTCTGTCTCTCTCGCTCTCATGCTCTGTCTCTCTCTCTCATGCTCTGTCTCTCTCTCTCTTACTCTCACGCTCTGTCTCTATCTCTCACTCTTGCGCTCTGTTTCTATCTCTCTCTTGCTCTCGCGGTCTGTCTCTCTCTCTCTCACTCTCCCGCTCTGTCTCTCACTCTCGCTCTCGCGCTCTGTCTTTCCCTCTCTCGCTCTCACACTCTGTCTCTGTCTCTCTCGCTCTCATGCTCTGTCTCTCTCTCTCACGCTCTCGCGCTCTGTCTCTCTCTCTCGCTCTGTCTCTCTCTCTTTCGGTCTCGCGCACTGTCTCTCTCTCTCTCGCTCTCGCACTCTGTCTCTCTCTCCCTCTTGCTCTCGCGCTCTGTCTCTCTCTCTCTTACTCTCACGCTCTTCTCTCTCTCTCACTCTTGCGCTCTGTTTCGATCTCTCTCTCGCTCTCGGGGTCTGTCTCTCTCTCTCTCTCTCACTTTCCCGCTCTGTCTCTCTCTCTTACTCTCACGCTCTGTCTCACTCTCTCGCTCTCGTGCTCTGTCTTTCCCTCTCTCGCTCTCACACTCTGTCTCTGTCTCTCTCGCTCTCATGCTCTGTCTCTCTCTCTCATGCTCTCGTGCTCTGTCTGTCTCTCTCTTACTCTCACGCTCTGTCTCTCTGTCTCACCCTTGCGCTCTGTTTCTATCTCTCTCTCGCTCTCGTGGTCTGTCTCTCTCTCTCTCTCTCACTCTCCCGCTCTGTCTATCTCTCTTGCTCTCGCGCTCTGTCTTTCCCTCTCTCGCTCTCACACTCTGTCTCTGTCTCTCTTGCTCATGCTCTGTCTCTGTCTCTCACGCTCTCGCGCTCTGTCTCTCTCTCTCGCTCTGTCTCTCACTCTTTCGGTCTCTCGCACTCTGTTTCTCTCTCTCTCTTGCTCTCGCGCTCTGTCTCTCTCTTTCACTCTCGCGCTCTGTCTCTCTCTCGCTCTCGCGCTCTGTCTCTCTCTCTCTTACTCTCACGCTCTTCTCTCTCTCTCACTCTTGCGCTCTGTTTCTATCTCTCTCTCGCTCTCGCGGTCTGTCTCTCTCTCTCTCACTCTCCCGCTCTGTCTTTCCCTCTCTCGGTCTCACACTCTGTCTCTGTCTCTCTCGCTCTCATGCTCTGTCTCTCTCTCTCATGCTCTCGCGCTCTCTCTCTCTCTCTCTCTCGCTCTCGCGCTCTGTCTCTCTCCCGCTCTCACGTGCTGTCTCACTCTCTCTCACTTTCGCGCTCTGTCTCTCTCTCTCTCTCTCTGTCTCTCTGTCTCTCTCATGCTCTGTCTTTCTCTCTCGCTCTCGCGCTCTGTCTCTGTCTCTCTCTCTCTCTCCTTCTCGCGCTCTGTCTCTCTCTCTCTCCTTCTCGTGTTCTGTCTCCTTCTCTCTCGCACTCTGTCTCTCTCTCTCTCTCGCGCTCTGTCACTCTCTCTTGCTCTCGTGCTCTGTCTCTCTCTCTCTCTCGCTCTCGCGCTCTCTCTCTCTCGCTCTCGCGCTCTGTCTCTCTCTCTCTCGCACTTGTGCTCTGTCTCTCTCTCTCGCTCTCGCGCTCTGTCTCTCTCTCTCTTGTGCTCTGTCTCTCTCTCTCTTGCTCTCGCGCTCTTTCTCTCTCTCTCTCACTCTCATGCTCTGTCTCTCTCTCTCTCTCTTGCTTTCGCTCTCTGTCTCTCTCTCTCTCACTTTCGCGCTCTGTCTCTCTCTCTCACGCTCTGTCACTCTCTCTCTCGCTCTCGTTCTCTGTCTCTCTCTCATCGCTCTCACACTACGTCTCTCTCTCTCTCGCTCTCCTGCTCTGTCATTCTCTCGGTCTGTCTCTCTCTCTTTCGGTCTCGCGCTCTGTCTCTCTCACTCTCACTCTCGCGCTCGGTCTCTCTCTCTCTCTCCTGCTCTCACGCTCTGTCTCTCTCTCTCTCACTCTCGCGCTCTGTCTCTCTCTCTCTCTCTCTCTCTCGCACTCTGTCTCTCTCTCTATCTCATTCTCGCACACTGTCTCTCTCTCTCTTACTCTCACGCTCTGTCTCTCTCTATCACACTTGCGCTCTGTCTCTCTCTCTCGCTCTCGCGCTCTGTCTCTCTCTCTCTCACTCTCGCGCTCTGTCTCTCTCTCTCGCTTTCGCGCTCTGTCTCTTTGTCGCGCTCTGTCTCTCTCTCTCTCGTGCTCTGTCTCTCTCTCTCTCTCGCTCTTTCTCTCTCTCACTCTCACGCTCTGTCTCTCTCTCTTGCTTTCGCTCTCTGTCTCTCTCTCTCTCGCTTTCGTGCTCTTTCTCTCTCTCTCTCACTCTCTCGTGCTCTGTCTCTCTCTCTCTCGCTCTCGCGCTCTTTCTCTCTCTCTCTCACTCTCACGCTCTGTCTCTCTCTCTCTCTCTCTCTCGCGCTCTGTCTCTCTCTCTCTCTCATTCTCGCGCTCTGTCTCTCTCTCTCTTACTCTCAACCTCTGTCTCTCTCTATCACTCTTGCGCTCTGTTTCTCTCTCTTTCTCGCTCTCGCGGTCTGTCTCTCTCTCTCTCTCTCTCTCTCACTCTCCCGCTCTGTCTCTCTCTCTCGCTCTCGCGCTCTGTCTTTCCCTCTCTCGCTCTCGCGCTCTGTCTTTCCCTCTCTCGCTCTCATGCTCTGTCTCTCTCTCCCATGCTCTCATGCTCTGTCTCTCTCTCTCGCTCTCGCGCTCTTTGTCTCTCTCTCGCTCTCGTGCTGGATCATTCTTTCTCTCACTCTCGCGCTCTGTCTCTCTCTCGCTCTCACGTGCTGTCTCACTCTCTCTCACTTTCGCGCTCTGTGTCTCCCTCTCTCTCTCGCTCTCTGTCTCTCTCTCTTTGTCTCTCTGTCTCTCTCGTGCTCTGTCTCTCTCTCTCGCTCTCGCGTTCTGTCTCTCTCTCTCTCTCTCTCTCGTGATCTGTCTCTCTCACTCTCTCTCTCCTTGTCGCACTCTGTCTCTCTCTCTCTCCTTCTCGTGTTCTGTCTCCATCTCTCTCGCACTCTGTCTCTCTCTCTCTCTTGCTCTAGCGCTCTGTCTCTCTCTCTCTCGCACTCGCGCTCTGTCTCTCTCTCTCGCTCTCGCGCTCTGTCTCTCTGTCTCGCTCTCGCTCTCTGTCTCTCTCTCACTCTCGCACTCTGTCTCTCTGTCCCTAGTGCTATGTCTCTCTCTCTCGCTCTCGTGCTCTGTCTCTCTCTTTCGCTCTCGCGCTCTGTCTGTCTCTCTCTCGCTCTCGCACTCTGTCTCTCTCTCTCTCGCTCTCGCGCTCTGTCTCTCTCTCTCGCTCTCGCGTTCTGTCTCTCTCTCTCTCACTCTCGCGCTCTGTCTCTCTCTCGCTCTCGCGCTCTGTCTCTTTGTCGCGCTCTGTCTCTCGCTCTCTCGTGCTCTGTCTCTCTCTCTCTCACTCTCGCGCTCTTTCTCTCTCTCTCTCACTCTCACGCTCTGTCTCTCTCTCTCTCTCGTGCTTTCACTCTCTGTCTCTCCCTCTCTCGCTTTCGCGCTCTGTCTCTCTCTCTCTCATGCTCTGTCACTCTCTCTCTCGCTCTCGTTCTCTATCTCTCTCTCACACTCCGTCTCTCTCTCTCTCTCTCGCTCTCGTGCTCTGTCTTTCTCTCTCGCTCTCGGGCTGTGTCTGTCTCTCTCACTCTCGCGCTCTGTCTCTCTCTCTCTCGCGCTCTGTCTCTCTCTCTCTTTCGGTCTCGCGCACTGTCTCTCTCTCTCTCGCTCTCGCACTCTGTCTCTCTCTCTCTCTTGCTCTCGCGGTCTGTCTCTCTCTCTCTCACTCTCGCACTCTGTCTCTCTCTTTCACTCTCGCGCTCTGTCTCTCTCTCGCTCTCGTGCTCTGTCTCTCTCTCTCTTACTCTCACGCTCTGTCTCTCTCTCTCACTCTTGCACTCTGTTTCTATCTCCCTCTCGCTCTCGCGATCTGTCTCTCTCTCTCTCTTACTCTCCCGCTCTGTCTCTCTCTCTTTCGTTCTCGCGCACTGTCTCTCTCTCTCTCGCTCTCACACGCTGTCTCTGTCTCTCTCGCTCTCATGCTCTGTCTCTCTCTCTTTCGTTCTCATGCACTGTCTCTCTCTCTCTCGCTCTCGCACTCTGTCTCTCTCTCTCTTGCTCTCGCGCTCTGTCTCTCTCTCTCTCGCTCTCGAGCTCTGTCTCCCTCTCACTCTCACGTGCTGTCTCACTCTCTCTCACTTTCGCGCTCTGTCTCTCCCTCTCTCTCTCGCGCTTGTCTCTCACTCTCTCTCGCTCTCTGTCTCTCTGTCTCTCTCATGCTCTGTCTTTCTCTCTCGCTCTCGCGCTCTGTCTCTGTCTCTCTCTATCTCTCTCTCCTTCTCGTGTTCTGTCTCCATCTCTCTCGCACTCTGTCTCTCTCTCTCTCGTGCTCTGTCACTCTCTCTTGCTCTCGCGCTCTGTCTCTCTCTCTCTCTCTCTCGCGCTCTGTCTCTCTCTCTCACACTCTGTCTCTCTCTCTCTCGCACTCTGTCTCTCTTTCTCTTGCTCTCGCGCTCTGTCTCTCTCTCGCACTCGCGCTCTGTCTCTCTCTCTCGCTCTCGCGCTCTGTCTCTCTGTCTCGCTCTCATGCTGGATCATTCTTTCTCTCGCTCTCGCGCTCTGTCTCTCGCTCTCTCACACTCTGTCTCTCTCTCTCTCGCACTCCGTCTCTCTCTCTTGCTCTCGCGCTCTGTCTCTCTCTCTCTCGCACTCGCGCTCTGTCTCTCTCTCTCGCACTCGCGCTCTGTCTCTCTGTCTCGCTCTCATGCTGGATCATTCTTCCTCTCGCTCTCGCCCTCTGTCTCTCGCTCTCTCACTCTCGCGCTCTGTCTATCTCACTCTCGCTCTCGCGTGCTGTCTCACTCTCTCTCGCTCTCGCGTTCTGTCTCTCCCTCTCTCTCTCACGCTCTGTCTCTCCCTCTCTCTCTCGCGCTCTGTCTCTCTCTCTCTCTCTCGCGCTCTGTCTCTCTCTCTCACACTCTGTCTCTCTCTCTCTCGCACTCTGTCTCTCTCTCTCTTGCTCTCGCGCTCTGTCTCTCTCTCGCACTCGCGCTCTGTCTCTCTCTCTCGCTCTCGCGCTCTGTCTCTCTGTCTCGCTCTCATGCTGGATCATTCTTTCTCTCGCTCTCGCGCTCTGTCTCTCGCTCTCTCACACTCTGTCTCTCTCTCTCTCGCACTCCGTCTCTCTCTCTTGCTCTCGCGCTCTGTCTCTCTCTCTCTCGCACTCGCGCTCTGTCTCTCTCTCTCGCACTCGCGCTCTGTCTCTCTGTCTCGCTCTCATGCTGGATCATTCTTCCTCTCGCTCTCGCCCTCTGTCTCTCGCTCTCTCACTCTCGCGCTCTGTCTATCTCACTCTCGCTCTCGCATGCTGTCTCACTCTCTCTCGCTCTCGCGTTCTGTCTCTCCCTCTCTCTCTCACGCTCTGTCTCTCGCTCTCTCTCACGCTCTGTCACTCTCTCTCTCGCTCTCGCACTCTGTCTCTCTCTCTCTCGCTCTCACACTCTGTCTGTCTATCTCTCACTCTCACGCTCTGTCTCTCTCTCTCTCGCTCTCACACTCTGTCTCTCTCTCACTCTCACGCTCTGTCTCTCTCTCTCTCTCGCTCACCTCTCGCACTGTCTCTCTCTGTGTCGCTCTCGCCCTCTGTCTCTCGCTCTCTCGCTCTCGCGCTCTGTCTATCTCACTCTCGCTCTCGCGTGCTGTCTCACTCTCTCTCGCTCTCGCATTCTGTCTCTCCCTCTCTCTCTCACGCTCTGTCTCTCTCTCTCTCACGCTCTGTCACTCTCTCTCTCGCTCTCGCACTCTGTCTCTCTCTCTCTCGCTCTCACACTCTGTCTGTCTCTCTCTCACTCTCACGCTCTGTCTCTCTCTCTCTCGCTCTCACACTCTGTCTGTCTCTCTCTCACTCTCACACTCTGTCTCTCTGCCCCTAGTGCTCTGTCTCTCTCTCTCTCGCTCTCGCGCTCTGTCTCTCTCTTTCGCTCTCGCGCTCTGTCTGTCTCTCTCTTGCTCTCGCGTTCTGTCTCTCTCTCTCTCGCTCTCGCGCTCTGTCTCTCTCTCTCGCTCTCGCGTTCTGTCTCTCTCTCTCTCACTCTCCCGCTCTGTCTCTCTCTCTCGCTCTCGCACTCTGTCTCTTTGTCGCACTCTGTTTCTCTCTCTCTCGTGCTCTGTCTCTCTCTCTCGCTCTTGCGCTCTTTCTCTCTCTCTCTCACTCTCATGCTCAGTCTCCCTCTCCCTCTCTTTCTTTCGCTCTCTGTCTCTCTCTCTCTCGCTCTCGCGCTCTTTCTCTCTCTCTCTCTCTCTCTCACGCTCTGTCTCTCTCTCTTGCTTTCGCTCTCTGTCTCTCTCTCTCTCGCTTTCGCGCTCTGTCTCTCTCTCTCATGCTCTGTCACTCTCTCTCTCGCTCTCGTTCTCTATCTCTCTCTCATCGCTCTCACACGCCGTCACTCTCTCTCTCTCTCGCTCTCGTGCTCTGACTTTCTCTCGCTCTGTCTCTCTCTCTTTCGGTCTCGCGCTCTGTGTCTCTCTCTCTCACTCTCGCACTCTGTCTCTCTCTCTCTCGCTCTCGGGCTGTGTCTGTCTCTCTCGCTCTCGCGCTCTGTCTCTCTCTCTTTCGGTCTCGCGCACTGTCTCTCTCTCTCTCGCTCTCGCACTCTGTCTCTCTCTGTCTCTTGCTCTCGCGCTCTGTCTCTCTCTCTCTCACTCTCACACTCTGTCTCTCTCTTTCACTCTCGCGCTCTGTCTCTCTCTCGCTCTCGCGGTCTGTCTGTCTCTCACTCTAACACTCTGTCTCTCTGTCCCTAGTGCTATGTCTCTCTCTCTCGCTCTCGTGCTCTGTCTCTCTCTTTCGCTCTCGCACTCTGTCTGTCTCTCTCTCGCTCTCGCGCTCTTTCTCTCTCTCTCTCGCTCTCGTGCTCTGTCTCTTTCTCTCGCTCTCGCATTCTGTCTCTCTCTCTCTCACTCTCGCGCTCTGTCTCTCTCTCGCTCTCGCACTCTGTCTCTTTGTCGTGCTCTGTCTCTCTCTCTCTCGTGCTCTTTCTCTCTCTCTCTCACTCTCGCGCTCTTTCTCTCTCTCTCTCACTCTCACGCTCTGTCTCTCTCTCTCTCTCTTGCTTTCACTCTCTGTCTCTCTCTCTCTCGCTTTCGCGCTCTGTCTCTCTCTCTCATGCTCTGTCACTCTCTCTCTCGCTCTCTTTCTCTATCTCTCTCTCATCGCTCTCACACTCCGTCTCTCTCTCTCTCTCTCGGTCTCGTGCTCTGTCTTTCTCTCTCTCTGTCTCTCTCTCTTTCGGTCTCATGCTCTGTGTCTCTCTCTCTCGCTCTTGCGCTCTGTCTCTCTCTCTCTCTCACTCTCGCACTCTGTCTCTCTCTCTCTTGCTCTCGGGCTGTGTCTGTCTCTCTCACTCTCGCGCTCTGTCTCTCTCTCTCTCGCGCTCTGTCTCTCTCTCTTTCGGTCTTGCGCACTGTCTCTCTCTCTCTCGCTCTCGCACTCTGTCTCTCTCTCTCTCTTGCTCTCGCGGTCTGTCTCTCTCTCTCTCACTCTCGCGCTCTGTCTCTCTCTTTCACTCTCGCGCTCTGTCTCTCTCTCGCTCTCGTGCTCTGTCTCTCTCTCTCTTACTCTCACGCTCTGTCTCTCTCTCTCACTCTTGCGCTCTGTTTCTTTCTCTCTCTTGCTCTCGCGATCTGTCTCTCTCTCTCTCTTACTCTCCCGCTCTGTCTCTCTCTCTCGCTCTCGCGCTCTGTCTTTCCCTCTCTCGCTCTCAAACGCTGTCTCTGTCTCTCTCGCTCTCATGCTCTGTCTCTCTCTATCACGCTCTCGGGCTGTGTCTGCCTCTCTCGCTCTCGCGCTCTGTCTCTCTCTCTTTCGGTCTCGCGCACTGTCTCTCTCTCTCTCGCTCTCGCACTCTGTCTCTCTCTCTCTCTTGCTCTCGCGCTCTGTCTCTCTCTCTCTCGCTCTCACGCTCTGTCTCTCTCTCACTCTCACGTGCTGTCTCACTCTCTCTCACTCTCGCGCTCTGTCTCTCTCTCTCGCTCTCGCACTCTGTCTCTTTGTTGCCCTCTGTCTCTCTCTCTCTCGCTCTCGCGCTCTTTCTCTCTTTCTCTCACTCTCACTCTCTGTCTCCCTCTTTCTCTCTTGCTTTCGCTCTCTGTCTCTCTCTCTCTCGCTCTCGCGCTCTTTCTCTCTCTCTCTCTCTCACGCTCTGTCTCTCTCTCTCTCTTGCTTTCGCTCTCTGTCTCTCTCTCTCTCGCTTTCGCGCTCTGTCTCTCTCTCTCATGCTCTGTCACTCTCTCTCTCGCTCTCGTTCTCTATCTCTCTCTCATAGCTCTCACACACCGTCTCTCTCTCTCTCTCTCTCTCGCTCTCGTGCTCTGTCTTTCTCTCGCTCTGTCTCTCTCTCTTTCGGTCTCGCGCTCTGTGTCTCTCTGTCTCACTCTCACACTCTGTCTCTCTCTCTCTCACTCTCGGGCTGTGTCTGTCTCTCTCGCTCTCGCGCTCTGTCTCTCTCTCTTTCGGTCTCGCGCACTGTCTCTCTCTCTCTCTCGCTCTCGCACTCTGTCTCTCTCTGTCTCTTGCTCTCGCGCTCTGTCTCTCTCTCTCTCACTCTCACGCTCTGTCTCTCTTTCACTCTCGCCCTCTGTCTCTCTCTCGCTCTCGCGCTCTGTCTCTCTCTCTCTTACTCTCACGCTCTGTCTCTCTCTCTCACTCTTGCGCTATGTTTCTATCTCTCTCTCGCTCTCGCGGTCTGTCTCTCTCTCTCTCTCTCTCACTCTCATGCTCTGTCTCTCTCTCTCTCTCCTGCTCTGTCTCTCTCTCTCTCGCACTCGCGCTCTGGCTCTCTCTCTCGCTCTTGAGCTCTGTCTCTTGCTCTCTCGCTCTTGCGCTCAGTCTCTCTCTCTCGCTCTCGCGCTCGGACTCTCTCTGTCGCTCTCGCGCTATCTCTCTCTCTCTCTCGCTCTCGCGCTCTGTCACTCTCTTTCTCGCCCTTGTGCTCCACCTCTCTCTCTCTCTCTCGCTCTCGTGCTCTGTCTTTCTCTCACTCTCACGCTCTGTCTCTTGAACTCTCGCTCTCTCACTCTCGTGCTCTGTCTTTCTCTCGCTCTGTCTCTCTCTCTTTCGGTCTTGCGCTCTGACTCTCACTCTCTTGCTCTACCTCTCGGACTCTGTCTCTTTCTCTCTCGCACTCTGCCTCTCTCACTCTCGCACTCTGTCTCTCTCTCTCTCTCTCGCTTTCACTCTCTGTCTCTCTCTCTCTCGCTCTCGCGCTCTGTCTCTCTCTCGCGCTCTGTCTCTCTCTCTCTCGTGCTCTGTCTCTCTCTCTCTCGCTCTCGCGCTCTGTCTCTCTCTCCCTCGCTCCCACGCTCTGTCTCTCTCCCTCTCTCGCTCTCCTCTCGCACTCTGTCTCTCTCTGTGTCACTCTCGCGCTCTGTCTCTCTGTCCCTCACGCTCTGTCTCTCTCTCTCTGTCCCTCACGCTCTGTTTCTCTCTCTTTTGCTCTCTCGCTCTGTCTCTCTCTCTCGCTCTCGCGCTCTGTCTCTCGCTCTCTCGCTCTCGTGCTCTGTCTCTCTCTCTCTCTCTCGTGATCTGTCTCTCTCACTCTTCTCTCCTTCTCGCGCTCTGTTTCTCTCTCTCTCCTTCTCGAGTTCTGTCTCTCTCTCTCTCGCGCTCTGTCTGTCTCTCTCTCACTCTCACGCTCTGTTTCTCTCTCTCTTACTCTCGCGCTCTCTCTCTCGCTCTCGCGCTTTGTCACTCTCTCTCGCACTCTGTCTCTCTCTCTCTCACTCTCGCGCTCTGTCTCTCTCTCTCTTGCTCTTGCGCTCTTTCTCTTTTGGTCTCGCGCACTGTCTCTCTCTCTCTCTCGTTCTCGCACTCTGTCTCTCTCTGTCTCTTGCTCTCGCGCTCTGTCTCTCTCTCTCTCACTCTCACGCTCTGTCTCTCTTTCACTCTCACCCTCTGTCTCTCTCTCGCTCTCGCGCTCTGTCTCTCTCTCTCTTACTCTCACGCTCTGTCTCTCTCTCTCACTCTTGCGCTATGTTTCTATCTCTCTCTCGCTCTCGCGGTCTGTCTCTCTCTCTCTCTCTCACTCTCATGCTCTGTCTCTCTCTCTCTCTCCTGCTCTGTCTCTCTCTCTCTCGCACTCGCGCTCTGGCTCTCTCTCTCTCGCTCTTGAGCTCTGTCTCTTGCTCTCTCGCTCTCGCGCTCAGTCTCTCTCTCTCACTCTCACGCTATTACTCTCTCTGTCGCTCTCGCGCTATCTCTCTCTCTCTCTCGCTCTTCGCGCTCTGTCACTCTCTTTCCCGCTCTTGTGCTCCACCTCTCTCTCTCTCTCTCGCTCTCGTGCTCTGTCTTTCTCTCACTCTCACGCTCTGTCTCTTGAACTCTCGCTCTCTCACTCTCGTGCTCTGTCTTTCTCTCGCTCTGTCTCTCTCTCTTTCGGTCTTGCGCTCTGTCTCTCACTCTCTTGCTCTACCTCTCGGACTCTGTCTCTCTCTCTCTCGCACTCTGCCTCTCTCACTCTCGCACTCTGTCTCTCTCTCTCTCTCTCGCTTTCACTCTCTGTCTCTCTCTCTCTCGCTCTCGCGCTCTGTCTCTCTCTCGCGCTCTGTCTCTCTCTCTCTCGCGCTCTGTCTCTCTCTCTCTCGCGCTCTGTCTCTCTCTCTCTCGCTCTCGCGCTCTGTCTCTCTCTCCCTCGCTCCCACGCTCTGTCTCTCTCTCTCTCTCGCTCTCCTCTCGCACTCTGTCTCTCTCTGTGTCACTCTCGCGCTCTGTCTCTCTGTCCCTGACGCTCTGTCTCTTTCTCTCTGTCCCTCACGCTCTGTTTCTCTCTCTTTTGCTCTCTCACTCTGTCTCTCTCTCTCGCTCTCGCGCTCTGTCTCTCGCTCTCTCGCTCTCGTGCTCTGTCTCTCTCTCTCTCTCTCGTGATCTGTCTCTTTCACTCTTCTCTCCTTCTCGCGCTCTGTTTCTCTCTCTCTCCTTCTCGAGTTCTGTCTCTCTCTCTCTCGCGCTCTGTTTCTCTCTCTCTTACTCTCGCGCTCTCTCTCTCGCTCTCGCGCTTTGTCACTCTCTCTCGCACTCTGTCTCTCTCTCTCTCGCACTCTGTCTCTCTCTCTCTCGCACTCTGTATCTCTCTCTCTCGCACTCTGTCTCTCACTCTCTCCTGCTCTCGCGCTCTCTCTCTCTCGCTCTCACGCTCTGTCTCTCTCTCTCTCTCTCGCACTCTCTCTCTTTCTTTCGCACTCTGTCTCTCTCTCTCTTGCGCTCTGTCCCTCTCTCTCTCACTCTCGCACTCTGTCTCTCTCTCTCTCGCACTCTGTATCTCTCTCTCTTGCGCTCTGTCTCTCACTCTCTCTTGCTCTCGCGCTCTCTCTCTCTCGCTCTCACGCTCTGTCTCTCTCACTCTCGAACTCCGTCTCTCTCTCTTTTGCACTCTCTCTCTCTCTCTCTCGCACTCTGTCTCTCTCTCTCTCTCGCTTTCGCTCTCTGTCTCTCTCTCTCTCGATCCCGCGCTCTGTCTCTCGCGCTCTGTCTCTCACACTCTGTCTCTCTCTCTCTCGCTCTCGCGCTCTGTCTTACTCTCTCTCGCTCTCGTGCTCTGTCTCTCTCTCTCTCGCTCCCAAACTCTGTCTCTCTTCTCTCATGCTCTCCTCTCGCACTCTGTCTCTCTCTGTGTCACTCTCGCGCTCTGTCTCTCTCTCTCGCTCTCTGTCTCTCTCTCTCACTCTTGCACTCTGTCTCTCTGTCCCTCATGCTCTGTCTCTCTCTCTCTTGCTCTCGCGCTCTGTCTCGCTCTGTCTCTCTCTCGCTCTCGCGCTCTCTCTCTCTCTCGCTCTCGTGCTCTGTCTCTCTCTCTCTCTCTCAAACTCTGTCTCTCTCTCTCACACTCTGTCTCTCTCTCTCTCGTGCTATGTCTCTCTATTTCTTGCTCTCGTGCTCTGTCTCTCGTTCTCTCGCTCTCGCGCTCCGTCTATCTCTCTCTCGCTCTCACGTGCTGTCTCACTCTCTCTCGCTCTCGCGCTCTGTCTCTCCCTCTCTCTCTCACGCTCTGTCTGTCTCTCTCTCGTGCTCTGTCACTCCCTCTCTCGCTCTCGCACTCTGTCTCTCTCTCTCTCGCTCTCACACTCTGTCTGTCTCTCTCGCACTCTCATGCTCTGTCTCTCTCTCTCTCTCTCGCTCACCTCTCGTGCTCTGTCTCTCTCTCTCTCGCTCTCGTGCTCTGTCTCTCTCTCTCGCTCTCACGTTCTGTCTCTCTCTCTCTCGCTCTCGCGCTCTTTCTCTCTCTCTCTCACTCTCACGCTCTGTCTCTCTCTCTCTCTCTTGCTTTCGCTCTCTGTCTCTCTCTCTCTCTCTCATTCTCGCACTCTGTCTCTCTCTCTCTCGCTCTTGAGCTGTGTCTGTCTCTCTCACTCTCGCGCTCTTTCTCTCTCTCTCGCTCTCGCGGTCTGTCTTTCCCTCTCTCGCTCTCACACTCTGTCTCTGTCTCTCTCGCTCTCATGCTCTGTCTCTCTCTCTCATGCTCTCGCGCTCTGTCTCTCTCTCTCTCGCTCTCGCGCTCTGTCTCTCTCTCACTCTCACGTGCTGTCTCACTCTCTCTCACTTTCGCGCTCTGTCTCTCCCTCTCTCTCACGCTCTGTCTCTCTCTCTCTCTGTCTCTCTGTCTGTCTCGTGCTCTGTCTTTCTCTCTCTCGTGCTCTGTCTCTCTCTCTCTCGCTCTCGCGCTCTTTCTCTCTCTCTCTCACTCTCACGCTCTGTCTCTCTCTCTCTCCCTCTCTCGCGCTCTGTCTCTCTCTCTCTCTCATTCTCGCGCTCTGTCTCTCTCTCTCTTACTCTCAACCTCTGTCTCTCTCTATCACTCTTGCGCTCTGTTTCTCTCTCTTTCTCGCTCTCGCGGTCTGTCTCTCTCTCTCTCTCTCTCTCTCACTCTCCCGCTCTGTCTCTCTCTCTCGCTCTCGCGCTCTGTCTTTCCCTCTCTCGCTCTTGCGCTCTGTCTTTCCCTCTCTCGCTCTCATGCTCTGTCTCTCTCTCTCATGCTCTCACGCTCTGTCTCTCTCTCTCGCTCTCGCGCTCTTTGTCTCTCTCTAGCTCTCGTGTTGGATCATTCTTTCTCTCACTCTCGCGCTCTCTCTCTCTCTCGCTCTCGCACTCTGTCTCTCTCTGTCTCTTGCTCTCGCGCTCTGTCTCTCTCTCTCTCACTCTCACACTCTGTCTCTCTCTTTCACTCTCGCGCTCTGTCTCTCTCTCGCTCTCGCGGTCTGTCTGTCTCTCACTCTAACACTCTGTCTCTCTGTCCCTAGTGCTATGTCTCTCTCTCTCGCTCTCGTGCTCTGTCTCTCTCTTTCGCTCTCGCACTCTGTCTGTCTCTCTCTCGCTCTCGCGCTCTTTCTCTCTCTCTCTCGCTCTCGTGCTCTGTCTCTTTCTCTCGCTCTCGCATTCTGTCTCTCTCTCTCTCACTCTCGCGCTCTGTCTCTCTCTCGCTCTCGCACTCTGTCTCTTTGTCGTGCTCTGTCTCTCTCTCTCTCGTGCTCTTTCTCTCTCTCTCTCACTCTCGCGCTCTTTCTCTCTCTCTCTCACTCTCACGCTCTGTCTCTCTCTCTCTCTCTTGCTTTCACTCTCTGTCTCTCTCTCTCTCGCTTTCGCGCTCTGTCTCTCTCTCTCATGCTCTGTCACTCTCTCTCTCGCTCTCTTTCTCTATCTCTCTCTCATCGCTCTCACACTCCGTCTCTCTCTCTCTCTCTCGGTCTCGTGCTCTGTCTTTCTCTCTCTCTGTCTCTCTCTCTTTCGGTCTCATGCTCTGTGTCTCTCTCTCTCGCTCTTGCGCTCTGTCTCTCTCTCTCTCTCACTCTCGCACTCTGTCTCTCTCTCTCTTGCTCTCGGGCTGTGTCTGTCTCTCTCACTCTCGCGCTCTGTCTCTCTCTCTCTCGCGCTCTGTCTCTCTCTCTTTCGGTCTTGCGCACTGTCTCTCTCTCTCTCGCTCTCGCACTCTGTCTCTCTCTCTCTCTTGCTCTCGCGGTCTGTCTCTCTCTCTCTCACTCTCGCGCTCTGTCTCTCTCTTTCACTCTCGCGCTCTGTCTCTCTCTCGCTCTCGTGCTCTGTCTCTCTCTCTCTTACTCTCACGCTCTGTCTCTCTCTCTCACTCTTGCGCTCTGTTTCTTTCTCTCTCTTGCTCTCGCGATCTGTCTCTCTCTCTCTCTTACTCTCCCGCTCTGTCTCTCTCTCTCGCTCTCGCGCTCTGTCTTTCCCTCTCTCGCTCTCAAACGCTGTCTCTGTCTCTCTCGCTCTCATGCTCTGTCTCTCTCTATCACGCTCTCGGGCTGTGTCTGCCTCTCTCGCTCTCGCGCTCTGTCTCTCTCTCTTTCGGTCTCGCGCACTGTCTCTCTCTCTCTCGCTCTCGCACTCTGTCTCTCTCTCTCTCTTGCTCTCGCGCTCTGTCTCTCTCTCTCTCGCTCTCACGCTCTGTCTCTCTCTCACTCTCACGTGCTGTCTCACTCTCTCTCACTCTCGCGCTCTGTCTCTCTCTCTCGCTCTCGCACTCTGTCTCTTTGTTGCCCTCTGTCTCTCTCTCTCTCGCTCTCGCGCTCTTTCTCTCTTTCTCTCACTCTCACTCTCTGTCTCCCTCTTTCTCTCTTGCTTTCGCTCTCTGTCTCTCTCTCTCTCGCTCTCGCGCTCTTTCTCTCTCTCTCTCTCTCACGCTCTGTCTCTCTCTCTCTCTTGCTTTCGCTCTCTGTCTCTCTCTCTCTCGCTTTCGCGCTCTGTCTCTCTCTCTCATGCTCTGTCACTCTCTCTCTCGCTCTCGTTCTCTATCTCTCTCTCATAGCTCTCACACACCGTCTCTCTCTCTCTCTCTCTCTCGCTCTCGTGCTCTGTCTTTCTCTCGCTCTGTCTCTCTCTCTTTCGGTCTCGCGCTCTGTGTCTCTCTGTCTCACTCTCACACTCTGTCTCTCTCTCTCTCACTCTCGGGCTGTGTCTGTCTCTCTCGCTCTCGCGCTCTGTCTCTCTCTCTTTCGGTCTCGCGCACTGTCTCTCTCTCTCTCTCGCTCTCGCACTCTGTCTCTCTCTGTCTCTTGCTCTCGCGCTCTGTCTCTCTCTCTCTCACTCTCACGCTCTGTCTCTCTTTCACTCTCGCCCTCTGTCTCTCTCTCGCTCTCGCGCTCTGTCTCTCTCTCTCTTACTCTCACGCTCTGTCTCTCTCTCTCACTCTTGCGCTATGTTTCTATCTCTCTCTCGCTCTCGCGGTCTGTCTCTCTCTCTCTCTCTCTCACTCTCATGCTCTGTCTCTCTCTCTCTCTCCTGCTCTGTCTCTCTCTCTCTCGCACTCGCGCTCTGGCTCTCTCTCTCGCTCTTGAGCTCTGTCTCTTGCTCTCTCGCTCTTGCGCTCAGTCTCTCTCTCTCGCTCTCGCGCTCGGACTCTCTCTGTCGCTCTCGCGCTATCTCTCTCTCTCTCTCGCTCTCGCGCTCTGTCACTCTCTTTCTCGCCCTTGTGCTCCACCTCTCTCTCTCTCTCTCGCTCTCGTGCTCTGTCTTTCTCTCACTCTCACGCTCTGTCTCTTGAACTCTCGCTCTCTCACTCTCGTGCTCTGTCTTTCTCTCGCTCTGTCTCTCTCTCTTTCGGTCTTGCGCTCTGACTCTCACTCTCTTGCTCTACCTCTCGGACTCTGTCTCTTTCTCTCTCGCACTCTGCCTCTCTCACTCTCGCACTCTGTCTCTCTCTCTCTCTCTCGCTTTCACTCTCTGTCTCTCTCTCTCTCGCTCTCGCGCTCTGTCTCTCTCTCGCGCTCTGTCTCTCTCTCTCTCGTGCTCTGTCTCTCTCTCTCTCGCTCTCGCGCTCTGTCTCTCTCTCCCTCGCTCCCACGCTCTGTCTCTCTCCCTCTCTCGCTCTCCTCTCGCACTCTGTCTCTCTCTGTGTCACTCTCGCGCTCTGTCTCTCTGTCCCTCACGCTCTGTCTCTCTCTCTCTGTCCCTCACGCTCTGTTTCTCTCTCTTTTGCTCTCTCGCTCTGTCTCTCTCTCTCGCTCTCGCGCTCTGTCTCTCGCTCTCTCGCTCTCGTGCTCTGTCTCTCTCTCTCTCTCTCGTGATCTGTCTCTCTCACTCTTCTCTCCTTCTCGCGCTCTGTTTCTCTCTCTCTCCTTCTCGAGTTCTGTCTCTCTCTCTCTCGCGCTCTGTCTGTCTCTCTCTCACTCTCACGCTCTGTTTCTCTCTCTCTTACTCTCGCGCTCTCTCTCTCGCTCTCGCGCTTTGTCACTCTCTCTCGCACTCTGTCTCTCTCTCTCTCACTCTCGCGCTCTGTCTCTCTCTCTCTTGCTCTTGCGCTCTTTCTCTTTTGGTCTCGCGCACTGTCTCTCTCTCTCTCTCTCGTTCTCGCACTCTGTCTCTCTCTGTCTCTTGCTCTCGCGCTCTGTCTCTCTCTCTCTCACTCTCACGCTCTGTCTCTCTTTCACTCTCACCCTCTGTCTCTCTCTCGCTCTCGCGCTCTGTCTCTCTCTCTCTTACTCTCACGCTCTGTCTCTCTCTCTCACTCTTGCGCTATGTTTCTATCTCTCTCTCGCT